>JAQFYD010001519.1:0-11919 GCA_034694225.1 Bourletiella hortensis
AAAATTGTGGTTTGTGCCCACTGTAGCTTGTTACTGAAGGGAGACTGAACCTTCGTAACCATAACAAAACACCGCGATCCTCCCAACTTTGCGCAGCATTTACTGGAGTATTGTTCATTTGCACAGCATGAAACGTTCTCGGGGGGTACGAACGGTTCCACAAACTCGCCTGCAAAATTTTAACCAAATCGCAATGGGGGATCACCCTGAAAAATGGAGTTTTTCCATCCTTTACTTACGGGCGACGAATTTTGCCAACCCTGACTACAGCTAGTATCCGGCACTAACATTTTCACCAAACATATGATTGCTCGGAACCCTTAATGGTCATTATTTGGCAAAAATTCAAGGAGGTAGGCTTTGTGTTTGCATTGACTTTAAGCCAATTTGCTTCAGGATCAATTCGCTCTAATGTTACGGCCAAAAGAAGAAAAAATGGGTGTAAGTGCCCTAGCGGTTGGATTTTTAGGCAATTTCATTGCTCAGGGCCAGGGTGCAACCCCCAAAAACCGAAGGGTCGCTTTATTGCCTTCGATTTGTAGTACGACAAACAGGAGACTGCAAATTCATTTTTGGCCACTTTCAGGTTCGCTTCTGACGACAACGAATGATTGTTGAATGCTGATATGAGACACCCAAAGCCCATGGATAGCTATGGTCACCCCAATCTGAACATGAGAGGGACAGGTGTCGTCCATATTGGCCCGCGCCTGTGAATTCTCTCGTAAATGATTACAGTGTTCAAGTCACAGTCACCAAACAGCTCACCCTGCCCTTGTGCATCCATCAGGAATTTCAGACCAAAAATTGAGAGGTATCTGCTACTTACTTTTCAATTAAAAATTAGGAAATTTTAAACTTGCGCTTGTAATTATTTAATTTTGATTGCCAGAATGATGAGGAACGAGTTGCATTCAGCTGATGGAACAAAATTTACCTGATCATGGAGTTCCTGGTGAGCCCCTCACTTGCATCTGGTTTTTGTAAGAGTTACGAAAGTTACGTGTGGGCACTGTGGAGCCAAAAATAATCCATTGCTCTGCTGAGATCGAGCGGACACTTGGGCACGGGTGTGTTGATTTTAATGGAAACGGCACCATGTCTCATTGAGGCAAACCAAACAAATATTGTATATTGTGACGCAGATGAGACTTCAGAGGTTGCTTCTGATCCAAACCCCTGTAAGTTCCTAACCTTTTCGTATATTGTAACCGTTAAAGCCATCCAAGGATTACGTAATGTTTCTTTCTGCTGGACTAATCAGTACTGTGTTGACTGCGCTCATCGGGTGTAAACAAAAGCTGTGCCCCGCTCCGGAGTTTATCTGAGAAAGTTTTACTTTTTCCGTCACATTTTATTCATTTAGAATGGTGAACTATTGAAGAGTTGCAGGAGCAAGCGTTGTGGCGAGTGTCGCATTACTGAAAAAGTATTTCGAAGTGGGATAATTTCCACAGCCGGAGATGCGTCGATGAATCCAGCCCACATAGTCAGTAACCTTTGTGTACACTTCGTGAGTATTTCCAGCGGGATGTGTGACTAGTCCGAGTAGAAAGTAGCCACTTTCAATCTTGTCTTTTTCTCTCAGCTGGAACAATGGACTACCAGAGTCACCACCACCAGGCGAAGCGCCGTCTTTGTCCGAAGTGCAAAGCTGGTTCTTTAACACCACAGGCTTCTGCGATTCCGCTTCCACTGCCTTTCTGCATTCATCGAGGGGAACCAGTAGGACCTTTCCCTCTCTCAGTGACGGGCGTGGGTTGGACATTCCAGCATCTCCCCACCCAATAGCAATGGCCTCCGCTGATGCAAGAATACGAATAGCAAGAAAACTTTTGTCACATTGGGTTTGCATGAGCACTGATAACGGACAAGAATAATAATTAATCGTGGTGCAACTTACGATACCAGGGATCCTCATTGCAACGTGGGAGGTTGATTGGTTGAACATATTTGGTGAATCGAATTTTAGGTTCTACTCTTACAACAGCAATGTCCCACCTGCCCGAAGGGTTTATTCCGAGCCCCCTAAGAATCAGTCTTGTGCATTTGAATACCATGTATGAATAGCCGAAATAAGTCTCTAGCTGAATTTATCTCTCACCTGTAATTTTGATGAATTATGATTTGTTTTGGTTTCAAATCCTGTTCCGTCTCTTCAATTATGCTTACGTTGTGGTCCCCGACGGCCATCGTAAGGAGGTTGCCCGACCTGTGTACGCAATGTGCGGCCGTCATGATCCAGTCACGGTTCAAAATGACTCCTCCACATCGAGTCCAGTTCCGTCTTCGGTTAGGAAGTGGGCTGTCGAGCCAAAAGAATCGGACGGCGAAGGGATACTTGAACATTGGTTTGACCTCTTGTCCCTTGCCTATCCTGCCATTAAAACGTACCTCGTCCTCTTCATCGTTTTCTGAATTATTAGAGTGTGTACATTAGTACTAAATGTGTGATTATTCCATGTCACGAGGTTTTTTATTGCCGTACCTGGTGAACTGACGGCGGACTGTAGAAGCAGAGAAGCAATGGCGAAAAAGAAGCAGCTACGGGCACGCATTTCCTCCTCAGTTTCTTCCAGCTGAAAAAGTAGAAGCAGTAAAGGATAGGGCCAGGGAAGCTTTGCAGAATTGTACGTCATCACATCACATAAAATTTTATGTATAACTAATATCCTATTGTTTTACTGAGGGTCAGGCGTTTATTTATGGTCGAAATTACAACATTTTCTGGCAGCAGTTATAACGCCGACGGATGAGCCTTGTGTTTTCTATGTGAAGCCCTTTCTTCGTGACGGAGCATACATTTCACAGATCCCACATAGTCTCTTGCGTCACTTTCACATCTTCATAGCTCAAAATTATTCATCGACTTGCTGCCATTGAGAGCAGATGTTTGTGAGACGGCAGCGCCACAGTTCAAAGTCGCTTTCAATTAGCTATTGAACAACTTACATCAGAGGTGGGCAAAATATTTTTACTCATACTCTACTCATAATTTCACTCATTAGTAGTAGCAGACTCATACTCACTCATACTCATCCACACATTTGGTAGCTATACTCAAACTCATACTCATGAGGAAGAAGATAGATCTGACTACTCATACTCACTCAAACTCATACTCACATATACTCAAACTCATATACAATTTGAAGCATGCCACACTTAACGAGACAGCTGTGAACTTTTTCCGCTACGTTCTGCTTATAGCAATTTGAGAAATCTTTCGTGAAAAAACCTCAATTTCAGCAAAAAGAATCGTGGTATATTTTTGTACTTTTTCTAAAACTTTGGGCCACTTTAAGCGTACTCATACTCATATCCCCTAAAAATAATTGTACTACTCATACTCACTCATACTCAGTACCCCTTTTACCTGTCTACTCATACTCACTCATGAGTATAGTGTATTTGAGTTGAGCATGAGTATGAGTAAGGTACTCATGTGCAGTGCCAACCTCTGACTTACATGAGTAAGGACAAAGGAAACAGAGTTAAATACAACGATGGCTATCAAGTGCGACGAAGGTCATTTCAAGGGCCGCTACAAGTCTGAAATCCAGCGCCACAAAATTATAAAACCCAGTGACCTACGACCAGGGCCGTGTAAATTCCCTGGATATACGTACAGGGGGAAGATCAAGGCTCAGCTGAACATAAACAAAAGGATACACCAGACGGAATACCAATTACGGAAACCGTTCCCACGTACTGTTGAAAACTGCAGCTTCGTAGCAGCAAAATCTCGGGTTCTAATGAACATAAATGCAAGACATACACCAGGTCGAACAAGTGCTTTCCAGTGTTCAATGTGCCCCTCGAAATTCTTTAGGAAAATCTCCCTAAGAATCCACATTTCGAGTCATACAAGAGAGAAGATCTTGACATGTGCCGAGTGCGACTTCTCTGCGTATAACCATAATATGCTTAATTATCATGAGAAGCTTAACCACAGGGAATCATTGACTTCCAATTGCCGCTTTCCTGGCTGCAACTTCATTACAAAATGCAGCGGTGGTTTACGACGCCATGCATGGATTCATGAACCTCGCCCGGTGCTCCAGTGCACATTTCCCGACTGGCCTTTCCGGACTACCACGGAGAGTTAATTGAAAAGGCACATTCGCAATCGTCACAACCCAGATGGACGCAAAACATATTTGCCCACTTTGCTCAAAAGTGCTCAAGTCTAAACATGGCTTGGATCACCGCATTCGACTCCTTCACACACAAGAGGCACCTCTGCATTGCGAATTTGTTGGAAAATCTACGAGCCACCTGAAAGCTAATTGGAGAAGAAAGCATGAAGAGAAAAAAATATCCTACAAAGGGGTTTCATTATTGCAAGTTTTGTGACTACCACGCTCCACAGAACAGCCCAGCCCAATGCGATTTTCGGGAATGCGGATTTGAAACCAATTACCCCTACGGCTTCCAGACACACATACCGACCCATGAGGAAAATCCTGAGTGTCAGTTACCCTTCGGCTGTGCTTTTACCAGCTGTGGTTTTCCGAGGAGATGCAAGGCACAGATTGAAGCCCATGAAAGCCGGCATGATACAACTCAAGTCAAGTTTCGGTGCAATTGTGCCCGAATACGGTGTATACTGATAAGTCCTCGTTGCACTGGCACGAATGTGCCACACACAACAAAAGGTCATACAAAAGTTCAGTCTACAAGTACGAAGTAACAAGAGAACACAGATGGAGGCGTCATGTGCGATTTACTCATTATAATGACACTGACCTTGGAGGTCGTGCAAGGAAGCCCAAGACCAACGCAGTCAAGGCTTGCACAAACGTTACATCCCAAAGAATCCGAATTGTTTTTGTTCAGAAAATTGAGATTCAACTCCTGAAAACTTTTTATTTGCGCTCACGGCGAGAATATGGCCCCATAATTAATCAATTTTTCCAGATCCGATGGAATTTTGATTTTCTCTCATGCATAATCAGCTGCATTTATTTCCTGAGACGATATTTCCTCTTGTGCTTTGAATTGAAATACATCACAGCTCTATGCACGAACGGGTCAGCAGTGTATTTGGGCTGACAAAATTTGGGCCAAGATTCAACACTGAGCATAAAGGCAAGCGTTCGCTTGCAGAATTCCAGCTACACTCAAACTTCGATAAGACGGACTACCGAATAACGTACGCTTCGACATAACGGACCAAATTTTCAGCCCGTTTGTAACGCCTATACTGTAAAATACGTCAGATATAACGTACATCCGAAATAACGTACCAAGTTTGGCAGTCCATTGACGATCCGTTATATCGAAGTTTCAGTGTATACTCCATGGAATAAAGTAAAAAATCTTTCTCTGAAACTGCCAAAGGCTAGAGTTGACTCATTAGTTTATCATTGCTAAAAGACATTTATGTAACATTCCAGGAATATCCTGGGGATTATTTCTACCTCAAGTTAAGCTGCATAGCGAATACAGTAAACACACTCCATAACACCAACCATTAATATGCTTCTCAATCCATTCTTTATACTTTGTGACTTCAGTGCATTGTAGACCCCCGAAGCACATCATGTTATCCGTCACGTAACTAACTTTGCTGAATTTTTTTCTGCACTCCTCATGGCCAACACGTTAGCTAACATTCTCTGCGGGCAAAGACGTAGACACACAGCATTTTATGTTTGATATGTTGATAACAAGTCAGGTCACGATCTTGTGATGAACGCAAAGGCATGTGTGCTCTTATAAAATTCTCACTGCAGTCCATTGACTCAAGTGTGGAACATCCTACTGAGAAATGGCCGACGGCTAGGGTTGAGTCATGTGCTTACATGTTTTAAAAAGCATTCCTAGAATTCCTTTCGGGTTAGTTCAACACAGCCTAGGTTAAGACATAGCCACAGCTAATGCATTCAAGGGTACACGCAGCACATTCCACAACTTGCACGTCGTCCCAAATTTACTTCCACAATCTTTTTCCATTCAGTGCACTCGTTTTTCAGACCTCCGCTGCGTTTCAAACAGAAAAGTCAGCTCTTCAGTGTCATAGTGGCTACACGTGCAAAGCTAAAAGAAACCGTGTTATTTATCCGTAGTGCAGTGCTAATCAAACCTAGGTGAACGCAGCAGTTATGGCTATCAAGTGCGACGAGTGTCATTTCATTGGCCGCTTCAAGTCTGAAGTCAAGTATCACAAAATTTTAAAATACAGCGACTTTCGACCCTGGCCGTGTCCATTCACTGGATGCACCTACAGAGCGAAGCTCAAGTCGCAGCTGAACATTCACAAAAGGACCCACCAGACGGAGCTGTAACTGCGAAAACCGTTCCCATGCACATTTGAAAGCTGACTTTCAAGTGCCACTTTTCTAGTTGCAACGTCACTACAAAATGCAGCAAGAGTTTAAGACGTCATGAACAACTTCATGGGCCCCGCCCAACCCTCCCGTGTCAATTCCCGGGCTGCACTTTCAGCACTACGGCCGAGGTTTATTTGAAATGACACATCCGCAATCATCACAGCCCGGCCACGGGTCCAACCAAAGTATTCACCTCTCCTCTGTGCTCCAAAACTTTGAGTTCCAAACATGGCCTGGATTATCACATTCAGGATTTGCATACACAGGAGACACTTGTGAACAAATGTAACAGGTTTGACTACGTTGCAAAATCTACGAGCCGTCTGAAAGTCCATTGGGGGAGAATGCACGCGGAGAACCAAAAGCCTCCTACAAAGTGGTTTTATTCGCAGAGTGGCATTTTGTACCGAAAATTTCCGGTATTGGTAACCGGGGTCATGGTCCGTTCCGGTAGCGGTATCGGTACGGTATTTAAGAATTTCAAAATTTCGGTACCGGTAGTGGCGGACTATTTTCCCGGTACTTCTGGTGGTACCGGCATTTTTCAAATTGTACGTGTAGCTCAAGTAAATACCATTTCCGAGGTACACTTGGGTGAACTTATTAATAAATGCGCCAGAATACAGCGGAACCTGGAACGTTGAAAGCTGAGTTAACATTAATTCCCAGCCTATAAAATCAAATTTCTACCTCAACAGGGCGTAATTTAGTAAGATTTTGGCAAAAATGTGGCTATTCACTTGAAGAAACTACAGGTGTGCTGCATTTTACTTTCGAAACGATATATTTTCAGTTAAGGACTGGACTGACATCCTTCTTCTTATTATGAACAGTTTTGTCCGTTTTGTTGGTCTCAATGTCAAAATTATAAAGCGCTACAACATTAATACATCTTTTTGTCAATACTTGAAGGGCTTCAGGAGGGATAATCACACACATGAAACGATCTTGACATGCGTGCTGTTCGCATGACATCGTTTCTCTTCTTTGGAACGGGTGTTTCACGTATGAATGACTTAATTTGCGGAAGCGCGCCAGAAAAATGGTTAACCGAATGGTTCTTAAAAATACCGGTACGACCGAAAATTTTACCGTCATATTTACCGGTAGCGATTCATGCGCTTATTTTTGGTGCGGTAGAGAACGGTTATTCGGGTCGACCTGGTTTTCCGGTATTGGTACACCGATTAGCCAAAAAACGTCCGGTATGTACCGGTATTCACTACCGATGTCAATACCGGTATGCCACTCTGAGGCAGAATCTGTTTAATTTATTAGCAACTGTGCGGCATTAAGTTTGACAGGCTTCAGAGAGGTTTCCATATGCCTACTTGGCAGAGTCATAAATCAATTTCACGGCACAGAAGGTGTTTACGATCAAGAAACCACTTGGCAGGTAAGAATGGCTTTCCATGGAAAGACTTCGCGTGGGACGAAGTCACGTTGGACGTGACAAATAGGTTTTACTTCATTTGTTATGTACTATGACTTTCGCGATGGACTCCGGTCTTGTAAATCGTGGTGAAAAGGGGAAACCCAAACTTATTGTTAGCCTTATTCGACCACCTGGAGGTTGGGCAACTCTCGACGTCAACATCGATTTATTTATGCCTCCTGATCCCCAATAGTTCTGCAACATCCATTCCTCTCAACTGTCGCCCAACCCTTAGCATGGAACCTGTAAATTTTCGCCGTCAGTGGAAGTTCCTCCAGCTCTCAAACCTGAAGCGCAGTAGAGGGAGGAATATAGGCCGGCGCTTCAACTTTTTTATGTATTAACATCACGTCGTGCATTCGCATTCCGTTGGGAAAGAAAAAACATTAAAGCTTCCCATCTATCGATCCATTGATATTGACTTATTTCGGCGTCGGCAACGGGTCCATAAGTTCCTCCGGAGCCCGCAATCATCAAACGATGGCGAAACGTGGGTAAAGAGCACCGGACCGGCTACTTGTCATTATATTTCCCGGGGAGCCATAACGAGCTGCGACAACCAGAGTGGAGGGCTAAGCAAAGAGTGTTTGGTAAATGTCCAAGCGAACTAATACTTTATGCTTGGAACTGGAGCCGGAATTCAACCTTGCGATGTTAGGCTTCCTCTAACCGAATCGATGATAATTCCAAGGGCCTTCGTAGGGGTCATGGTGCAGAATCATGAGTATGAGCAGTTAAGCCTCCTGTCTTTATTAAAATTATCCAGCACTTTTATTTCGATTGCTGCCACCGAGTTACTACATCGTTTTTAAAATACACGGTTTGCTTGCAATCCTTTTGAGTCACTTACGACTTGCTTTTTCACAACGGGTTCCAGGAGGATTGATTTAACAGGATTGAAGCAGGATCCATTGCAGGGCAGCGTTTCTTACCAAGCCGAATATAACGTGTCCTTCTATTCTACGCAATTAGTTGCCATTTGCTTCAGAAGGATACAAGCATGCTTACTAGATGCGTTTGGACAAATCCAACAAAAATAAGCACTGAGCTCCTTTCCATCTCGTGGAAGAAGCCCACCCACTTGCTCGGGCAGCGAAGTGCCCGAGCACCCCGCATCAGCGCTCTCCTTATTCATCCATTAAGCATCTACCACAAGCCTCCCTCAGCTCTTTCTTGAGCCTATTATGCCCCTCACTTAGACGATATGCCTTATAAAATGTGCCACAGTATTCACAGAAAAGCCTAACATACACGAAGGCACAATATGCCCCAATTAGCGGATTCCTGTGACCAAATCTAATCCCCATGTAGCCGTGAGCAATGGCTGCATTAATCGCGCTTATCTTTACCAAATGAGTAGTATTATAGCACATGATTATCGCTGTAGATCCATTGTTTCAGGACCTACAGCGATAATGGAATGGCAATGGCATAGGTTAGTGTAGTGGGAAGGTGGAAAGATCCATTGTTTCCCCCTACATGTTCATTTGACTGCACGCATGCTTAGGAAGGGTTCAAGTTTAGCGGTAATTTTTCCCACGGCCCAACCACGTAGCCGTAAAAGAGACGCTATTTTTTTTTTAATTCTCGTGGCTGCTTTTTGGTCTGTGGAAGTTACTAGACTTCTGAGTTGTATATACATTGAGACGGAAAAGCAAAAAAAACGAGCTCTTGAATTATTACACACAGCATGTTCGAAATTTTCTGTTTTTTAGTGTGCTGCTTACTCACAGTAATAAATTTAAATAAATGTGCATTATTTTCTGCATTCTTCAAAGTACTTTCATCGCAGTGTAAAATTAATTCGTTTGCTCAGTGAATTTTGTTTTTTTTTGAATAAATTGTGAGAATCCAAAAGTCGGGATAAGTGGAGCATTTGTATAATGTTTTGCTTAATAAATTTGGAACAACAAATAAATGATGAACTACACGCTGTAATAAGAGCTGCGTCAGATAAGTGACATTTAATTATTCTTTGTAAGTCAAATGCTTGTTCTCGTTTCTTTGTGTGATTTTTCGATATTTTCAGACAGCACGAGACTTGAATGATGGATCCCCGACTCCAGGGTTTATCGTGAAATAAGGTAATATTTTTTACCATTTTTTACAACTTGACTAGAACATGCGTAGATGAAAATTAATGCTGTAGGATATTCTAAATTGAATGAATCAATGCATGGATTTTATTTAGCGTTAGCAATACCAAAACCGAAAAGGAAATTGACATTTTTTTCTGTTTTGGATATTTTCAGACAGCGCGAGACTTCAATGATGGATCACCGACTCCAGGTTTTATCGTGAAATAAGGTAATATTTTTACCATTAACTTAACTAGAACATGTGTAGATAAAAATTAATGCTGCAGGATATTCTAGATTGAATGAATTAATGGATAGATTTTATTTACCGTTAGCAATCCTAAAAGTAAAGTGGCATTTTTTTTATTAATTTTTGGCTAGGACATTCTCTACTCAAACAATTTTAGTTTGTACAGAGTTTGGGAAAAATTACTTATACAGTTCCGTGTCTTCCAAAATCGTATATAAGCTATTTCGAGTATTGATGTTCTGTAATTCAATGGCGTCGTCGAGTTCTAGTCCTCGTCTATAACTATTTTGCGAAATCCTGAACAAATCCTTTTTTTGACGAGCGTGTAGTGCAGTTAGTGCTATAGCAGCGCATGTTACAGCAGAGATAGCAATGATAATGATAATCCCTCCTGCAAAAAATACAAAAAAATCTTCGTAATTTCATTCGTATCTCTATGCTCAGCATACGGTGTTTGTAATAGTAATTTTGTTTACCTGTGGACATTGCCGCGGTTCTCGGATTTTCTTTTGCGGTGCCTGAGACAGGTTTCAATGTTGTATAAAGCTTTTCATAACGAGAAAAATTCTGTGTTGCTGAAATCGTAAATACGAAGCGTGATTATTATCAACGTGAGTAATGCTTGAAGGATCGGAATAAGTTGATTTAATAATCATAATAATAATTATAATAATAATAATAATTTTTCTGGTTTTTACCTCCGGGATTTATATCGAATTTCACTGTTGGCGTCGGAACAGTTGTTGTTCTTTCAGTGACTGTGCTTTCAACGGATTTGTATTGCTCAGTAGCAGCGTCTAAATTTGCAGTGGTGTATTTTGGTGAATTTTCTGAGAAGCTTGATGTTGATACCAAATCCGTGATCTCATTACTTGTTGTATGGAATCCAATGGTGGTTTCACTACGCGTTATGCTTGGGATGCTTTAAGTTGTAACAACTTGAGGGTTTGCATTGTTGCCAAGGAGAACAAGTTCGCTTGTGGTTGTTTTTTCATTGCCGCTTGCGGTCCTTGGGATTTTTCGATTAAATTCCCATGAATTCAACAATGAATCGTTATTCGTGTAGAAATTTACACATTGATCCTCGTTAAGCAAAATAATTTCGTTTTGGTGTTGTACCTCTTCCTATGTTTTCACACAGTTGACAGCACTCACATCAAATAGCATGGCACGTCCCACACAGCGAAGGCACTCTGTAAAAACATTTTTATGGGGAATGATAATCATATTTAAAATATTATTACAACTTCAAAAATTTTTTACTTGTCAGCTAGCTTGTGACATACACATACGCACATACGTATACACATGTACACACAAACGCATACCCATGTACACGCGTGCCGTATACTTACCTAGTATAACGGATCTCAGCAGCTGCGTTGTATCTGCAATAATAATAATAATAATGATAATAATAATAATAATATTAACAAGAAGAAGAAGAAGAAGAAGTTATTAGAAATAATGGGGAGGTTAATAATTACAATATTTTATATAGAAGCAACGCTTACAGCTTGTGGTTCCGGGAAATTTTGTTGTTGTTGTGGATCGTACTCGTTTTTTGCGTGGAAGGCGATCACTACTTTCGAATGTCAGATTTGTAAATCCGGTAAAGCCGGGAGGGAATGCAGGATATTTTAAAGGTTGAAGGAGCTGGAGATCAACTTGACCGTGATACATATGGCAGTCATTAGCAGAGCAAGGATATGTATGTAAACACATATTTCTATTGGTTAGCCGCAGCGCGCCAGGGCTCAGCGACTGGACGATTTAGGGGTCCAGGATGCTCCTACAGAAATTTTATTTTACATATTTGCA
>JAQFYD010001520.1:0-11902 GCA_034694225.1 Bourletiella hortensis
ATACATATTGATTTATGGCAAAGTGAATTGTGGGGTCAGCAAATGTACCTTTGTACTTTCGATCAATTCTCATTGTTCGGCTGCTATTACTGAATAACAAATGGCGTTCTAAAAATGGATGATTTTCGTCGGACAAGCAAAAATCAAGAACTTCCATTGCCTAAAACGGTCGCTTAAAGTCGTTCTTAGAAAAGGAGAGAATATTTTAGACGACCGAACAGATGGCAGAGACGAGCCTTGACACTAAGGTCATGTATAAACAGGAAGGCGATTTGAACTACAGGTACGATAAGGTTTTGGTAAAGAGTACATGACAAGATTGAAACTGGGAAGTTACACACTTTGGCAGCAATTAAGATGCTCAGTAAATGGGCTAAGCGTTCCCTGGGAAACAGAGTAACATGGATGAGAATGGCAACCTCAGTATTTCTTATGTTATTTTCTTCATACAAACTGAACTCGTTAGGTGTAGTGTCTTGTTAGCTCGGCTTCACTGCCACCGACTGCAAGCATGAAGCAGGGGCGAAGTCAGCTAACAATTGTACTCTGGACCGAGTTTATGAATGAATAAACTATCATTGTTATTGATTCTCTTTCTATTACTATTGATTCTTCATGGGCCAAAGCTTGACAACACACGTATTATGACGAACTACTAGTATGTGCACTGCTTCACTAAACATCACAACAACCGCTTTCCTAACCCGTCCATACCATAAATAATTATTCCTTAAAACGTTACACGAACAAGTACATGGCGTTTTTAATTAAAGTGCGGTCAGTTTCAATATAAATCTTTATAGTAAAAGCTAGGAATAATAAATGCCTCGCATCCTTCATAAACTACAAGATTCAGAATAATAATTGCGGTTTTTACATTATTTCCTTTTAGTAACTTACGTTGTTTCGGCACAATCCAAACATGGAACTCATTAATTATGTTTATGCAAATATATCAAACTAGATTCTTTTAGGAATTTTAGTAGGAAACTAAATTCTTATCCACATGTAAACACGGACAGAGGCCCCCTTTAGGAGGTATCACCAATTATCAAGAATATCATTTTCAACTTAACATGGACTGACGAGCAACCTCGATAGCCTGTAAGATAGAAATTTGATCGATTTCTGTTACAGACGCTCGTTCGTTATCCAAGCAGACATCATTTGCTCTTCGGCCAAAATAAGCAAGGGCTCGGACTCGATAATCCACCGAAGACGCCACAGGATTTCCGGTAAGGATCAACACTTCCAGACAGGGTAACTCAGATAAATGGCGGATTTGTTCAACACAGGCGACACGGTTACAACTTAAATTCAGTTCAACGAGACTGTACAATTTGCAGAAGGCATCCAAATGTTCAATTTGATTTTGCGACATATCCAGGGACTTTATATTACCGAAATTTAAGTGAAGATTGTTCAAGTAAGAAATTACATTACCAGCATACGAGACATCCTCAAGATATGGCAAAGATGTTACATTAAAAACAGAACATAACTGATTGTAACTTAAATCTAAATGCTGCAAAGCTGGTACTAACTGGCCAATGTCGGAGAGATTTCTGATCACATTATTGCTCAAATTTAATGTTTTTACACATGGCCACACATGCGTTGCTCCTGCATCGTCGTAGGCCTTGTACACGGTGTCACATAAGAGCAATTCGCTCAAAGATTCCAAATGAGAATTATGAATGGACACTTTTTCCACCGTGTGCCTGACCGGTTCAACCTATAAGCAATTCATAATTCAAGCTTCAAGTCAAATACAATAAAAAAAATATTTTAAAAAGCAGGGAGATGGGCTTACCTGACATAGTTTTCCCACATTAATTATCTTGAGAGTTAGTTCTGTCAAAGACTTGAACGGAGACAGATCCATGGAATACTGGTTGGCAATTATAGTGCTTTTTCCTAAAGGAATATTGCTACCAATAACTTCCAGCTTTTTCAGTCGAGTACAGAAGTCAACTATATGACTGAAATCATGACGCTTGTCATCTGAATTTAACGGAGGTATGGGCATCTTCATGCGCTCATTGATGGCATAGATCTTAAAACACAACATCAAATCAATAACCAAGGTGCCTTAAATATTTGTATGGCTACCGCAATTTGTAAATATACATACCTGATAGGGTGAAATTACATAAGGCGTCCCACTTTGTATCACCTGATCACCTTTTTCAAATATTTCAACTGCTAACTTCCTCAACATAAACGTGATTTCATAGTCAAAGAGGCAAAGAAAATGAGCCAAATCCTCCGGAGGGTTTTTCCCCAGTAGCTGAAGCAAATTCTTTAGGTACACATCTAATTGTTCTCTCCTCTTTTCCACAAACTGCGGGTCCTTGTTTCCTATTAGTTTCTTTGGAGGCAAGACTAAATTCTCCCTTGGTATTCCTAAGATAATGCAATTTCATAAATTTAACCGCGTCTTCATGCTAAAACGGACTACGAAAAAACTGATGTCATTATCATCTCACCTTGGGAGTCCACCAACTTCTTATGCAGTGCTTCAAAATCACTGTACCGCCTTTCCACATGCCAGCACACAGTTTTGATCTCAATCTGTATTTTGTACCATATTGCATTATCTTTGGTGTTATGGACGTCCGTTACCAGTCCAGAAATATGGGCTGACAGCGTATCGTACAGAATACACGCCATTCCAAATTAACTTTGATTCCCTCTAATGTCAAGACATCCCAGATTTCAGACCCCGCTGTATTCTGATATTCAATTGACCGTACTAGCCCAGGCTGAAGTACTGAAATTCTTTTATCCGCCTCAAAATTGTTTCAGATCTTCATTTAAGATGATGAATGATTCACCTGCAGAAAAACGCCCACATTAATATCACCTGCATTCTATTTATTACACCATAGCCAACACAACAGCAAATTGTTCAAAAAATGAACTACCCGACTTCCACCTCGCTAAAAAATTTGTCGCTGCATCCGTCAGCATAAAACACATTTGTTGGAGCTGACTATGTTCACAATGACTGTGTAATTAAAAACATTCATTCGTTTTGCTAATTAGTATACGCTTATGCTACGCATACTAATGTAGACTTTAATGGCGATAATTAATTCCATTGTTCACTCGACAGTCCTGTCTCGCTTCGGTTGCACTTAAGACGAGTACGAAAACATGAGTAAAGGTCTCTTTGAGATAAACTGAAAAAATCTAGGAATTTCCGGCTTCGCCACTAAAACCACGACTTGATGACATTACAACTGAAGACTTATTATGAAAAAGAATTCATACATGAACAAATTATAGAAGGTACCAAAAAATGATAGAAATGTACTATTCGCATTTACCTGTGGGATGTCCTTCCTATATCCTGAGTTTTCATTAATAATTTACGACAAACAACAACATATTTTGAACATCGGTAACAAAATCACCAGTGACTTTTGAGCTGACGAGTGGGTTGAATCATGTCTCTTTATGAAACTTTTTTTTTCAGCATTGAGCAGTGCAGGAGTTCAAAACTTTGAAGCGGGAAATTCCTCACCTGGCCTGGGACATGATTTTGATGGCCGACTGCTGCGATTTGTGAACTGAGGTAAAGAATGTATTTTGTCGAACCAGTAGTTAATTTTTTATTAATCCATCCACTATTAATGGGCCGTAAATATTGAATAATAAATTTCTTGACTTATTACAGCGGCACGATTGACTACTCAACAATCGTTCATTCAAATGGAACTCGTCCTAAAGGTTGATAAATGCTGTTGACTGTAGGTGCTTTTTAACTATTTGAAAGTGACGGGAGAAGAATTTTTGTAAGTTTTACTTGTCATTATAATGCTTCATGATGCAGAAATCAGAATTAATGACAGTAACTCATTTGCAGAACAGAACGCGCGGTTATGGTGGTCCATATGCATGAAGAGAATCCTCTGGCAAAATGTCAAACCCGGACCAGATGAAGGCCTCATCTGATGTCAAAGCCAGACGGAAAGGAAAAGTATTCCTGGCTGTGCATTTTGGTTTGTAATGTTTAAAGAAGCTGAGCATTAAATGTAAATCCTATTGACCCAAAGTGTTTTCTGTAATTTCCCAGGAGCGGGAGAACATTCAAAGGAGAAGTATGAGATGTATAGGAAGTTAGCTGAACAGTCATGCAAAAAAGTAAGGAATACTACGTGTTAGTCTGCGAACTTCTGTCCACAGTAGCGCTGGTTCAGTTTTTGTTATTATTATTGTGTTAATACTTTAGCTATTCTTGATTAATAAACAGGGACTGTCATTACTTAATAATGGCGGCTCGGCGGACGACGCTGTGGCCCAAGCGATGGTTTCGCTAGAAAATTCCAAGAAACTCAATGCAGGAGCTGGATCTCATCTAACAATGTCAGCAACAGTGGAAGCGGATGCCGGTTTTATGTCAGGAGGAGGAAGATTTGGTGGAATTGGAGCAGTACCTGGTGTACGTAACCCGTGTCTTGCTGCAAAGAAATTAGCGAGCCTTCAATCTGACTTTCTCGTTCCTCCAAAGTAAGTTTGCTTTGGGAAACAGTGGGATAAAACTGCTTGTAATGGAAAGCTTTCATGTGCTGTTGTAGTTTACTTGTAGGACCAGAAGCCAAGGCATGGGCTTCGTCAGTGGGAATCAAAACTTGCGAAGATAACAAACTAATATGCAGTAAGATATATCTTGGAGCCTCACGAGTATTTTCGGCTTTGGTGAAAAGCTTTATCTTAGTGTGTTCATTATAGAAAGGGCCAGAAGACTGTATGAACGATTTTTAGAGGACAGGAACAGTGCCATGTGTCATACCGAAAGCGACACCATTGGGGCCATAGCGCTCGACTCATCTGGTCATGTGGCGGCTTGTGGTTCTACCGGCGGAGGATTATATAAAATGCCTGGACGAGTTGGACCGGTTGGTTAAAAATTTTGACAAATTACAACAGACCAATGATTTGATGACGTTCTTTGGGGTTTTAATAATTTGTAGATTGCGCAGTACGGTTGTGGTCTATTTGCTTGTGATGACAGTCCGGATAGCCCGTTGGCAACCGCTATAGCTGCAACTGGGACCGGAGAATTTTTGACTGCAATTCGATTTGCAGCTGCTTGTGATGAAAATATTCGGTCTGATGAAGCCAATAATTCGATCTCAGCCATCACACGCGTAATGGAGAACAAGATTCTGCGTATGTTTTTCAGTTCTAAGCAAAAATTTCGTAATGGATCATTAACGATTCCCTAAAAGGCATGAATGATTTCTTTAGGAAGGTCAAGTGTCAACGAGTGGATGAAGGCCCCTGTCGCCGGCATGATTGGTCTCACTTGGTTTGGAAATAGGGGAGAGTTTGTTATATGTCATAATTCTGAGAATATGGTTTACGCTTACACGGGTACCTCATTAAAAAATCGGGTTAAGGTTAGTCTTCTGTTACAGTCAGGCTAAAGTGACAGAAATATTATTTTCTAAAATGTTTATATTGCTTTTTTTGTAGATGAGGTATTCTGAGAAGTCTGCAAACAAAAGTTACAAGCTTGAAGTTTTCAATATTTAGGACAATAGTGCCTCCTTGGTTTTGTATATTGTAATGAGAAGACTGAATAAACACGAGGAGTTTATTTTGCCAAGGAGTATTATTATGTCCAACCAAAACGCCGGAGGCGATACTGATCTAACTTAGGCATTGTCTCATCCCATACATTTTTCTTGCCGGCAGGGATAAAAGGTGATGAGTCCCATTCTGGTTGAGCCCTGTCCCTGCCGTCATAAGCACGAGGAGCGACACTTTGTGAGTAGTACCCTCCATTGCCCGATCTGGAATGCCGACAGTTGGGTTTACTGAGATAAGCCACACGTGGAATCGCCACCACTGGTTTTTGGTCTTGTTCCTGTGACACTGCTACAGAGTCCCCATGATGCATGTATGATTGTTGCTTTAGAGCTGATTCTAATCTTCTCCAAGAGCTGCTGTAATCTGATTGTCTTGTAGAGGCTTTTGACTGAACCACTTTAGCTGGACAAACGATAATTTTCCTTCGCTCGACATTGCTATTTTCATCAACTGTTACGGATTCGGATGGGTAGCTCGGTAGACTCATTTCTGTTGTATTTTGAGGAATGTCGTTTTTCATTGTTGATGGTAGCTTGTCGTCCGCTGTATTTTGTTTCCTTGTAGTGATCTTTGCCTTGGAAGAAATAGTCAAGGCCGTTGCAGATGGTTTGCCGTGCGGAGTACGAGTAGGTGATCGCATTCTTGGACTGCCGTTCTTGCTACTGCTTCTGGATGACAACACTGAGTTTCGAAGCCGTACCTGGAATCCGTAGAATTGTTGTCAGTTGCATTTTTCATACTTTCCAGGCAAAGAAAATTAATTAGTTTCCTATCAAGGATTAACGTACCGCTTTAAGGGGCCTTTGAAAACAAGCGGATTGCATTAGCGCAGCTTCGAATAATGGTGACGGACACGGCATGCCAGGGTTAAATTGTTGTTCCGGTGGCATTACGGCCATTGGATACGCCATGAACTGGTGAAAGCGTCTACCAGGGCGTCTCGCTTTGACTGCCTCATGCCGGAGAAATCGCTCCCTCGCTTCTTCGTAAACCTGCTGGTCCCACGCTGGTTTATTGCAGGCTGATTTGTAAGGTGAAGAATCCCATCCAGGGCGAGTGTAACGTTCGTAAAACTTGGCAAACCACCCTGGCGTGGGGAAAATTGCTGTCGGGACGTAAACATCAGCCGTACTTGGTGGTGCGTTTTGACCTCTGTTGGAGATATCAGATTTTTCTGATTGAGTAGACGTGGAGGTATCACTTTTCTGCGCTACGGCTTCTTTTACAGTCGTTACTACCGCCGCAGAGGAGTTCTCATAACTTGTTGGTTGTACATCATAAGTGCAAGGGCGATTAAAATGACCAACTGGAGTTGAAGAAATGGTCCCCTGGGGCAATTCTTGCGTAGTCCTTCCGCTATTTTCAATGAACTTCTGGAGTTCCTCCTGCTGGTGTTGGAATTCGGAACGCCCGGATGTTTCGTCAGTGTTCTGCTCTGGTTCCTCCTCCTCGTCATCTTCATCACTTGTGTCTACGTCATCTGTACCATCAGAATCTTCGTCTGAACTGACCGTGGTCGTATCTTCCTAACGAAAAGTAACCAGCTAAACGGCATTTAGCTTTAAACGCCAATCTATGAATCTCAAAGCTTTTAATGCCTGCCTCGAATGGATTACTTTCAGAAGCCGTGAAGCATTCTTAAATATTAGCTTTCCCATTCGAGGCAGAGTCATAAATACCTTAATTCCCTCCATGACTGCCCTCAGTCGAGCTACTTGCAAGTCCTGTATTTCATTTCGTCCAGTTTTTGCATCCCATTCATCAGCATTTGGGACTGGATGATCTACTGCCAATGGAGGGTTTGCATTACTACAAACATCTTGTAACCCATCGTGAGAACTGCGATTTATAGCTGCAGAAAGCGTTGTTGCAGATGTCTGCTCCGAACATGGGTGACTGCTGATCTTTTGCAGAGGACATGTGTCCGAGTACGAATTTTCGCTCTGAAGTTCTGACAGATGATTCTTTGATGAGTTTATTATATCGTTCTTGACAACTGTTGAAGTCTCATTGGTAACGAAAAGTGCACCGTGTGTGTTCCTTCGTCGTACATTTTTCCCCTTGTCCATGTAGATTTTGCTTTGCTAAAGACTTGGATCGAACTGACAACCTGGTACGCCTGGTAGCTATTATGTAACGTGAAAACGAATTTGCTTAAAAAACCTGCTTCAGGATTTCAGGAAACCGGGGAAGGGGGGGGCCTAATGGAACTGGTTCGTTTACATTTTTCCATTTATTAATGCGTAAATAATAAATCGAATATACGCAGTAATACGCTTCAGTGACGACGACGACGGCTCCATTTTTTCGTTGTTTTTATATAATCTATGAACGACGCTACCATGTTTGATACGTTTTTCCGCTTTCAGTAATAATGACTAACTGCTGCTGCGCTGCGCTGATGATGTAGTTAGTTTATTAAGTATGAAGGAAAGATTAACTTATGTCATAGCAACCATGTACTAGAATATTAATTGAATAATGACCACTATTGCTGCGCATTTTGTTCTGGTCAAAGCCAAGAGTTTAAAAATTTTAAATCTAAGGTTCAATCTCAGAGAAAGAGTGTGTCATCCTACCCCTGCCATCACCATCAGCGTTAACTTTTCTAATATTTTACGACCCCTAATAGAGCTTGCTTTAGAACTTCATAGAAGCCGTACATGAATTTAGCAGGACACGACTTTTTATGCTATTCAATGCAACTTTTGCAAAAATATTACTTGGATAATTCGCTAATGCTACCGTGCACTTTGTGATGCATTATGTAAGAGATAACGAGAAAAGAGGAAGAGGAAGGTCACATTCACAGAGGGACGATAACTTAATAACTATGATTAGCACTTTGTTAATTAAGACATTGCAGATGAAATATTTGAAGCAACTAGAAAATTCCATTCATTCTAATTAATTCTGCCATTTGCATGGAATTTTCCCATCCCACCACCGTTTATGAACTTTTCAGGAAAATTTTATGGAAAAACTTAAAAGCCATAGAAAGTGCTGCTATGTGCGCGGCAAGTTTTAACAGGAAGGTTTTCATCGAAGGACATTTCCATAATTTCATCTGCGCTTTAAGTGTTCCGACGGACTTGTACAGAATTTTTAGAATTTGCGACTCACAGTGTAATTTAGTAACTTTTTTGAGAAATAGGAGAATTTCAGGTTTTTCTAATCACGGATTGACAGAGCTCTCAAGTACAGCCTGCCCGAGGTAAGTGGTTATTCACTCTGTGCTCCCTGTGTAAAATTATGATGATTGGTACTCATGCCATACTCATATTAGTCATAACTTTATGATTTTATGAACAAGTATATAATAAGTGACACAGTTGATAAATGTAGGATAAATAGTTCGTTAAAGAACTCATTTGTCCTTAAGTTACTCAGGTGATGTGGTTTTTACGATCAACAACAAAACACCTCGCACTTTTTGAGTTTAAACTTGACTGCTATTCTTACAGTAATGTAGTTTTATAGACTTGATCACTTAACTTGTTTGATGAGGTAACAAAAATTGTATTGCGTTTGTTTGCAGTTTGCAGCTTGACATAATAGAATTGTAAAGTAGCGAGGTCATCGTGTGTAACCAACCTGGGTTACCAAAAGTTGTCAATTTTTGTTAATGACTCACATTGTAAACTCATTGGGTGTCAGTGATCCAGTGACGTCTTGTGTTTACAGTGGATATTCATGGGGCATTATTGAATGTCCGAGGGAATTATAAGAGCAAACAATTGTGACATATTTTTATCCCTACTGAATCCTAACTGGGTAACAGAATGTTTCTGTGAATCAAATCGATATGAATGTATATAGAAGATGATGAAATTTTATAGTAAATGTTACGCGAGGAAGGGTTATTGGGAATGAGGAACGCTTATTAATAATAAGATTGAAGCCATAGGAAGAACGTGAATATTTTTTTGGTTTCATTTCCTTTAGGAACACACGCAAGGGATTTTATCGATTTAATCTGTCACATTAGATGTTGATGTACACGTGTGGACCCATGAACATTGGCCTGCTGTTTTTGTTGTTTCTGCGCTGGACTATCGCCTAGTATAGAAGTTGTTTCAGTTCTTTGATAATTTCTCACTTAGCTGATTACAGCGAGACATTCTATAACGGAGATGATCGCAATGTAAGGGGGAAATCATCAAGTTTTGTAACTGACATGGGAGAAAAGTTGTATATTGTCTGTGGGAAGTTAGCTTCCTGTTTTTTCGCAGGCTAGCATTATGTCATAAGCTGTTAGACAAAAACATGAGGTTCGATCTAAAACGCGGTTGTCTGTGGTCAGGAACGGGAACTGACACTTGAAGACAGAGGTTTTTAGTAGTTTATGAAAGGAATGCTGTAACCTAAGCAAAAAGAAAAAAGCTATTAATGAGGATGAGCTGTACTGCCGTGATAACGTTTGAATGAAACTATCTGCTTTCATTTAGTAACGTGAACTGTTTCGAATGGACAGCTCTTAGACACGAATTTGAGGCTGATGGCGATTATCAGAAGGATAGTTTATGGTCTCTATACGGGAACTGCGTAAATGTGCATGAGAGAAAACATGTTAAAGGGTCGCCCATCCTGTGATTCTGTATCTTTACGAGTGCACTTGGAAAAGTGAAGAGAACATGTAGTTATGAATGTTCTGGTTCGCTACCCTTTGGATTCGTTCTGATTCTTAAGCATATAGATTCATTTTGTCTGTGGTTAACAAGGTCAAAATAAGTTTCATCTTCTTCCAAGATTGTTCGCCTCAGAGTTTTTCAGTTTGTCAGATGCGTTCGAACCCAGCTAATGACGGTTTCATTCCTTGGTTCTTCAAGTGCATAAAACACATAGTGTTCGGCATAATCGTGTGAATCATTGTTGTTATCTGTGTTTCTGGAGCTTTAAAATCGGAATTAATTTCTGCCCAAAACAGGTTTGCTCACTCTTGTATTATTATAAAACTACAAATTTGGTTCGGGTTTTATGTAACCTCATGGATGAAATCTAGTTCATCATTGAAGAGTTGTTATTAACTCTGACATAACCACGTACAGGAGATTGAGGCATTCCGGAAGACGTAATCTGTGTCTCCAGACATTTCATTGGGGAAATGTTGACACTGTAGGAATCATAATGACAACAATTAAAGTTTTATTATGTATCTGTGCTCCTGGAGCACTGCTCCACGTGCCCTTTTTTCTTAGCCATAAAATAGGCGCGTGTTGAGGATTAGTTTAATTAAATCGGCAGCAGCAGTTTCTCCTTAAGCTCCCTTATTTAGCCTTCACGTTTTGCTCGATTTTCTTCAAGACGCCGTGTATATTATTTCGTGACAGTAATGAAAACGTTCACAGGGGGATACTGCAATGGAAAAGGAAACAATGTTAGGACTTTCTCATGCTTAGATGTAGTCTTGTAATTCAAGTTCAGGCGTAATTCAAGCTATTTTTTACTGATAAGAATGAGTTAGTGATAAGGAAGACATACAGAGCTGTGATGAATCAGGGCAGTGACTGAAAAGCAAACATGACAGGGCCATAAAAGGAATTTCCCCGAGAAAAAAAAGTCTACTAATGCATCTATAGTATATCTCTTCCTATATTTATTCAACCTCTTTCATCCTCCTGTTTGCTCGCTTGATGGCGTGATGTTTGCAAGCATCAAGTGACATTCTTGATAAAGGGAGTAGTGATAATAATAATTAATGTTTTGGAAAATGCTTCGTTCAGATCCTGTCAACTGCAGTTGGGGATAAGACGCTAGAGTGATGATCTTCATCATGACAACTAGCTATTATTGCCATTGTGTTAGAAAACTCAGAATGGACGGCTTCAACTTGTAAACGTGTTGACATGTCAGTGAAATATGGACTAATTAAAGGGTCGGGATAATGGTGAGTTGTGCTTCGTGATGTGTGGCACGCTTTACAAACAAGTATCTTCCCACTGTAATGATTATACTCAAGTAATTGTCCCTGAACTTGGAAGTTCTCTTGTTTTTAAGTTCACTAGCGGGTCAGACCGTTGTCAGGCTTTACCTCGCGTATTATTTTGTCTATCCAGTGTTCCAGTGGCTAAAATTTGCAATCAATCAGGCCTTGCTTGTATTCAGTGCTCTGGTTGTTTTGTGGGAGAGCGTAGTATGTGAACACAGTGAGGAAGTTATCGTTAAAAACAACATCGCGATGACTTGGTTGGTGAAATAGGACACCTTGGGAGCATGAATTAATTACTTCTATGGTAGCAGGAGCAGTAGCTCAAAGGCTTATGGTGGTTTGCAAACTTTTGTAGGCGTTTTGTATTGTCAT
>JAQFYD010001521.1:0-11902 GCA_034694225.1 Bourletiella hortensis
TGGGCGGCTAGAGGATCACCTTGATTTGTGCCGTTGTGTACTGTTCTTGTGCTAATTTCAATTGCTTCCGGTACTTCTTCACTACTGTCCCGTTCGTGGTTAAAGTAGTCCAGATCGGTGGCCAAGTATCCAAAAGGCAGCACCGTGGTGGTAGGGGGGAGGGTCGGACTTGGACCGCGGACAGCGCCATAGTTGGACCCCTGATAACGAGGGGATGGATTTGCTCCCGTCGCGGTTATAATTACGGAGCAAGTCAGTAGCAAAACAAGAAATTCCATGGCTGTTTTAGGATGAACGGAGCCACTCCCTTCATGGTACATTTTTCTGGGTTTGTGGTAGCTGTAAAAACAATCGGTCACATGAGCCAAGTTGAAAAAATTTGCACTTCTGAGAATCCATAGAACTTACGAATTTCCAGGTCTTTTACTTTGCTTCCTGAGCCTTGAGTTTCAGCAGTGTGCAAAAGTAAATGAATGGGTGGCAGTCTGCTCTACATTTTATATGAGTTTTAATGAGCAGTAACGGGCAGTGTCATTCATTAGTTCCATTAGCATCAGTCCGCATGTGGCACTTGTGCTGTTTTTCTTGCTGCCACATTTTTGCTTGGATTTATTAAATTTACTCGGCCAATTGAGAATTGGCAGGGACTGTGATGACGTACAAACACAAAATGTATATGACAGGCTCGTGAGGAGTTTGAGGATTGCCAGAGCTCTGGACCTTGAACAGCCACATTGTATGCCTAGTTAATGCAAAGATAGGACGGACGGAATAAAACTGACGCAAGGGGCTATTTAAATTTATTTTGATTGAGTTATTGCTTGTTCGTGAGAGAACTTTTATTTATTCAAGCATGCAGGCACGTAAACATGTGATTAGCCATATTTTGCCACCGGCGGCCGGTTACCCTGGTTTTCCGGGTAGCACTCTTTAACATTTGCATAAAAAATGCAGCCAACTCTCTTTTTTACATCTTTCAAAGCATTTTTAGCTGCTGAACTTAGACTATTGGGCCCGGTCGGACCCTCACCGGTCGGGTCTTGACTTGTACCCACTGATGCCACAAAAGTTCTATAGTCTCTGTTTCATATTGTCCCGTAACCGTAGCATAGACGTAGTCCCCATTGGCACCAATGAGTTTGAAGCTGTAAAAATTCGAGCGGCCTTCCGTCATCATATTTCTTTGTACGTATTTATTGGCAACTGTTTCTCTCCATGCCGAAATGCTAAAATTGGTAGGACAAGCAGGATCGTGAGGAGGTGTGTATTCGGATCTTGGTTACTTCATGTCCCTACTAGAGTTACTGACTGACTGCCGGCGTCCCCTGAGATACAAATTCGGCTCGGAATCTCGTATGTTATCTAAAACTGCTATCAATTTTCCTTTTGAAATTTTCCACAGTTGTCTTCATATCCTCGGGGTGCTCGCGTACTTGACCGTTTCTGGATTCTGTCCGATAGCTCTCCGGTGTCAACTCCCATCGGCTAGTTGCTACCCTATTGTTGCGCTGAAATTTACCCGAGATTTTAGAAGTCGTCGTCATGACAACCCGAGGATACTCAGTCTGCCACCTCCTTTGGCTTTGAATCCATCTGTGATTTTCACATCTAAAGTTGTAAGAGAGTGACGGAGCAATCGTCTTCCAGTCTGTGGATAGTGCTCCCCTCCCTTTATGCAATATTCTCAAGCCGCTCTCTGATTCCTGTGCAAATTTTCTCCATTACTTTCTGTAGCTCCGCTATTTCGTCCACTGACGATGCCACTGTCATCATCGTCGTAGTCGTTGATGCAACAGGGCCCTCCGGTGGAAATTGGCAGTCGCAGACATCCTTGGAAGTTTGTTCTAAAAATTCATTGAAATCATTGGTATTATTGTTCATGGGTTTGACCAATTTTGCCCGCATGATGGGTTAACGGCTCACCTTGTTTTGTAGCATTGCAGATTTTTTTGATGATGTCATCCTCATCACCAGCTATTCCGGCCACTACTATCTCGTCACTTTCATCAGTACAGGAAAAGTAATCAAAATCATCGTCCAAAATGTGTAAAGGCTTTATCGTTGAGGTACTTGGCCCAGTTCCCCAGAAGCCAAAATTAGGTCTGAACACGTCCTGGTAAGAGGACTTTTGATTCTTACGTACCAGCTACAAGTACGTACTAAGGACCTAATAAGGATGACCCACTGAGGTACGTTTGTCGAAGTTCAACACATCCGAATGATCCGAACGTCCTCACGAGGTGACGATGGTGCAAATCTGGGCCTTACGCGTACTCATAAAGTACCAATATTGTACCCTCCTCTCACAATGAAATACATATATGCATCACCTTAAGTCTGAATTCATCATCCAATTAATATTTCCAACTACTACATGAAAGTACATGAAATTCATGAAAAAAGCATATATTTTAATACAACTCATTTTATTTAGACAAGATCACACAGCCGCAAGAGGAACAAAAAACTTTTTGCCATGCCATAAACCATAACTTCGGGACTTGGTCCCTAATTTTACAATCTTTAACCTCCTGCTACTTGGAAAAACACTCAAGTTCTTAATTTCCATAGCTTTTGTCACACAAGGTTCCCGAAATTTTGGAAAATGTTTCATCACAAACGAAATCTAATTCACATGACACGGTCATAATCACGAGCCCTATTCACACTAGAAAAGCAAAAATTAAACATTAATGTTTAAGTGAGGTGGCCTAAAGTTTATAAAGTTTGTGTCCTGACGATATGCGTTTGTGTCGCTAATAAAAACCAAAATTTGAGTGTTTGTAATAATGGTAATGTAACATTTTAGAAGGAACACTGCAGTAAAAATATTTTCAACAGTCAACGCAGCAGCCAAGCCACGCGGCTCTTAAACTGCGGAGAACTTGGGAAGTCATGGCGCGCTAGTCGCGTACTAAAATGATGACCTCAGTACGTCCCCAGAAAGTACCAGCAGTACCAGCTTCTGAAACTTTTGCCCGTACCTACATTGACCCAAAAGCCCTATCTCAGGACGTACCTAGGCTTGCATGCGCTACTGGGGTTGGAGGTGTAGCTGACGGGCTTTCTGATGCTGTTGTCGTCATTTTAGATATTACAGGGCCCTCTGTTGGACATTGGCATTCACAGCCATCCTTGGAAGTTTCTTTTGAAGCATCTGTTCAAGTCATTAGCTTTAATTTTGATGGTTTTGACCACTACTGTTGCTCGCATGAGCTAATGGCTCACCTTGTATTGTAGCATTACTGTTTTTGTCGCTCACGTCACGGTCATCCTCATCACCAGCTCCTCCTGCCACCAATGTATCGTCAATTTCATCGTCGTGGGAAAAGTAATCCAAATCTGTGGCCAACCTATCAAAAGGCTGCATATTCGGGGTGATTATCTCGCTCGGAGGTGTTCCTGAAGCAGTTTCTGCTACCATTACGGTACACATAAGTAATATAAGAAGCAGCCGTCTCGCTGCCGTAAATCCCAATGCATTCCGACATATTTTGATGGGGTTGTCCCCCATAAAAATGGCAAGATTCACATGAACCAACAGGAAAAAATAATGCACATTTTTTCACACGAGTACAGCCAACTTACAATAATGATGATTTCACGCAGCAGTGTGAACCTTGAGCTTCGAGTTCCCAAACTAAATAAATTTGTTGTCTGCTCGCCTATTTTGTTCAAGCTGAGGTACCAGGATGAGTATCTAAATGGGGGTTTATCCAAAGCATAGCTAATTCCATGAGCATCAGTCGGTTGATAGTTGGTCGTGGAGACAAGATTTTGCAGGCTAATTTTTCTGCGGTTCATGACAGAGTCAGCTAGTTTAAGCTGCAGTCCGTCATCTCAGACGAGAAACAGCAGAATGAATCTGCTGGTCCTGTGGCATAGCTGAACGTAAAGCGTACATAGTTGTTATGAGTATTTCTAAATGAATGGAAGTCATGGGGTTTGATAAGGTACGGCAGCTAGCTCCTTGACGACAGGCTCGTTCAAACTCTGAAGGAATGTATCAGATGCTATGGTCATAGCTGGACCTGACGAGGCAGATTGCATTAAGAACGTAGTATGAGGCAGTAGCAGGATGATACTGATGTGATTTTGTATTAACTTATTGCTAATTGTTGTCTTGATCAAGTCTGACTAACTGATTTGTCATGCTGAACAAAGATCCAGTTTGTTTGCGTATCCTCGAACCAGCAGATAATGAAGAGCTGGCTAAAATTTTGCAGGAGTGTTTACGTGACCAAACACCATGATTTTTGCTACCAATGAACGACAGGTATGTAATGCTAATGCTGTACCGTGGGATTTAATGAATGTGCTCTGGCATGTGCAAATGTATCCTACTACACCATGTAGTTACTTGTGCTTTTACTACCTTTATTTACCATGTTTTGATTACTTCTTATCCGAAAATGTACTTCCGCTACTGGTATACATTTCTCCGATCAAACTTGTCCATTATAGTCCACTCAAAGCTTTTCAACTTGGATAAAATTTCCTGCGAGGGGACATTTCCACGATAACTGCTCCTCGGTTGGTACCAGTCCCTAACACCTGTCGCCAGAGTGCAAAATCCATCAAGTTCAGGAATATGGAATGCTGTCGGGATTACAAAAAATTTCGAATATGGAATATCAAACAGCAATTACTGGATTTGAAGTTGGAATATGGAATTTCTGGAATCAAAGAAAGGATTGGGAATGGAATTGGAATACGGAAAATTCCTTGCGGAATTCTATTCCCATTCCGCAATACAAGGTGGATTTCCCAATTTCGTGATTAAACTGAAGCTGAACTTGTGTCACGTGCGATTCCTTCGGTGCAAATTGGTGATTAACAGCTTGGATAGTCATGTGGTAGAAGAAATAACCTTGTTTCCCTTCATTATTCCATTATAGCGAGCTACTCGCAGAATTAAGAATCAAATAAATTCCCATATTCCAGCCACTTTGGAATGTGTAATTACCTTTCGAAGTTCGTGGAATGGGATTGTGGAATATGGAATTTATACAGGGAAAGCAAGGATTGGGAATTGGAATGTGGAATACCTCGACGCGAAAAAAGGATTGGGAATGGAATTGGACTGTGTAAAATTCCATGTGGAATTGTATTCCTATTCCGGAATACGAGGTAGATTTCCCACTCTGCCTGTCGCTTGGGAATATCCTAGCCGATGGGAAATCCCATTCGTGGCCATCACAGAGTCCGTCGGCCAAAAATATCGACTATTTTCCATACTCTACCGTGGAAACCGTAGGAAAATGTGATTTTGCAATCATCTTTAACTTTACCAAGATCTGAGCCCCACTGTGCTGCGCTTTCGTGCAGCTTCCTTCTTAATCTTATGCACATATTTTGGATTGCATTCTCCAAATCCTCTATTTCATCCAGAGGCGGTTTTACCGTTCTCGTCGTCGTTGATGTGACAGGGCCCTCTGTTGGACATTGGCAGTCACAGTCGTCCTTGGAAGTTTCTTCTGAAAAATTCATTTCATTGTCATTAGCATTAATATCCATGGATTTGGCTGCTTGTGCCCGTAAGGGCTCAAAGCTCACCTTGTTTTCTAGGATTGCAGATTTTCCTGGCCACGGCATCCTCATCACCAGCTCCTTCTGCCACTGCTGCCTCGTCACTTTCATCTACACGGGAGAAGTAATCCAAATAATCGTCCAAAATGTGAAAAAGCTTTATCGATGAGGTACTTGGGCCGGGCGGAGGTGTTGCTGAAGGAAATTCTGCCAACCTGTTGGTGCTGATGGGGGAATTTCCATAGGCCAGGCTTCCTGCAGGGTTAACATTTCCGCCGTTCCCACTAGCTTGAAATGGCGGGCATACTGATGGAGAATTCTGTGGGCTTTCTGTAATTTTCATGAACATAAATTCGAGTACAAGTTACCCGCCTGCCAACGATAGTCCGTTCTCCCGATTATTCTAGGGAAACAATGAAGTAACCAGACCCTGTAAGTTTAAACCGATGCCCAACCCGACCAAAAAATGTTTCCGATTAAATAGTCCTGTATTTTACAATATTCTCAAAAACTTTCAAAAATGACTCTATCGGGATAACCACGGCAGCATAACGAATGTACCAGCTGGTGGTAAAGCCTTTAACCGCCGCTAACCAAGAGTCATGATCCATCACTAACCCCTAACCATTGCAGGACTGCAGCACACCTTGAGGGTTTTAAACTGGAGTTCGATAAATGCAATGTTTAGGGGTTTTAGACCGGCTGCACAATCACCCAATGTTACTTGTTGATTCATTTGTAATAATAGGGCTAGCGGATCACCTGTATTTGTGGTATTGTGGATTACTCTTGTACTAATTTCAGCTTCTTCCGGCATTCCTTCACTACTGTCCTCTTCGTGGTTAAAGTAGTCCACATCTGGGCCCAAGTACCCAAAGGGCCGTTCTGTAGTGGTGGGTATGGCAGCTGGACTCGGACCGAGGCCGACGCCATAGTCTGTAGCTGGAAAACGGGGGGATGGACTTGCTGCTGCCGCAGTTACAATTGCGGAGAAAGTGAACAGCGTAACAAGTATCTCTAAGTCCGCTTTAAAATTCACGGAGCCCCTTCTTGGATGGCACATTGTCCTGGTTTTATTTTCAGCTGAAAAAATAACAGGGAGAATGAGCCAACTTTATAAAATGTGCCGTTTTGGGAATGAAACTTTTCTCTGCAGCATAAACCTTGAGCTTCAACAGTGTGCAAAACTGACTGGGTGACAGTCTGACGAATGAGCCAACTTAAAAGAGTAAAAGGCTTTGGTAATGCATGGAACGTAAACAGATTTCTACCTTATGTTTTCTCTGCAGCAGCACTAGCCTTATTTGCTGATTATTATGCAACTTAAAGTGGATGGGTGAAAGTCTATAAGTTTTTTATGTGAGTTTCAATGAGTAGTCATGGTCATTGACATTGACTGTATTAGCATCAATCAATCTAAGGGTGACACTTGGGCCGTTGTTCTTCCAGGCAAATTTTGTGCTAGATTTATCAAATTAACTCGGCCAATTGAGAGCCGGCAGGTACTGTGATGACATAAAAACACAAGATGTGTGACAGGCTTGTGAGGAGTATGAGAATTAACAGAACCCTGAACCTTGAACAACCAAATTGTATGCCAAATTATGCATGCAACTTATGCATTAAAAATGCCATTACACTTTATCATGTTTGTGCGGACTATTTTTTGGATTTATTGCTAAATGAATGGGAAGTACTCATGGGATTTGATACAATGTATACCCCTTGACGACAGGCTCGTTCAATCTAGCCAGAGCTGACAGCCGCGGACGGCTATGTTACGAAAATGTTGCATGAGCCAGGAGCCGAATGATGGTGATGTGATTTTGTTATAACTTCTTGCTGATCCTTCCCAAGAAGGAGTCCGACTAACTGGTTTGTCATGCTAAACATAATAAGTCCTGTTTGTGTATCCTCTGGCCGTCGGATAATGACAGACCTGGCTATAGATTTGTATGCGCTGTTAGTGAGACCGGAAACCCGAATTTTGCTTCGAATCAGCACCTACGGAGTAGCTGATGCTGCCCCGTGAGCTCGGATGCATGTGTTGTAACGTATGTGTAAGACTTTTCGTCATCATATTTCTTTTTGTGAATTTATTGACTATAGTTTATTTCCAAGGTCAAAGGCTGAAATCAGCAGGACAAATGGGATCGTGAGGTGTTGTGTGTTCGGATCTTGGTTACTACATTTCCTCACCAGAGGAACCGGCTGATTGCCGAGTTCCTCTGAAATATAATTTCTGATTGTTGTATTTTATCCAAAATCGTTGTCAATTCTGTTTTCGAAATTTTTCACAGTTGTCTTCATATCCTCAATGTACTTGTAATATCGACCGTTTACAGATTGTGTCCGATAGCTCTCTGGCGTGTGGCTCCATGGATTGGTTCGACCACCATTCTGACGCTGAAATTTACCGGAGATTTTAGAAGTGGTCGTCATACCGTCCCAAGGATACACGCGCTGCCACTCTTTTCGACTTGGACTCCGTCTCAGAACTGTACTTTCAAAGTTGTAAGATAGAGTAACGGAGCAATCATCTTCCACCCTGTCAATAACATTTTCCTTCCTTCTTGCACTGTTCTCAAGCCGCTCTCTGAATCTAGTGCAAATTTTCTTCATAACTTCTTGTAGCTCTGCTATTTCGTCCAATTGCGGTGCCGCTGTCGTCGTTGTCGTTGTCGTGGTCGTTGATGTAACAGGGCCATCTGTTGGACGCTGGCAGTTACAGTCATCCTTCAAAGTGTCTTCTGAGAATGTATTGAAATCATTAGTATTATTGTTCATAGGTTTGACCCCTTTTGCCCGCATGGGCTAATGGCTCACCTTGTTTTGTAGTATTGCAGATATTGCTTGTCACGTCATTCTCATTAGCAGCCCTTGCTCCCGCTACTTCCTCCTTACTTTCATCTTTGTAGTCAAAGTATTCCAAATCTTCGGCCAAAACATGAAAAGGCTGCTTGGTCGGGGTGATCGGGCCGGTCCGAGGCGCTGGTGAAGGACTTCCTCCGAGCCCGGTAGCCCTGGTGAGAGTATTTTGCTTGGCTGGGTTGCTTTCAGGATCAGAACTTCCGTGGTTCGAGCCAGGTTGGGGGTTAAAATTTTCTGTATTCCGTACTTGGCCACCATTATGGCTATGTCCTGACTCAGTCCCCTCATGAGTACCCAATGTTGATTGTGCTATGACTGTAACCAGTACGGAGCACATACACAGCATAATAAGCAACCGTTTCGATCTTGTAAATCCGGACATATTACGACCTTTTTTCTTAATTTTGTCACCTATAAAACTACAAACATTCACATAAACTAACTGGATGGAATAATGCAAATTTTCGGCATGAGTACAGCCAACTTACAATTCTGATGATTTCCAGTTTGTTTTTTTCCACACAGCAGCAGTACGGACCTTGAGCTTCAAGTCAGTTTGCTAAACTAAATCAAGTGAGTAGTATGCTGGCTTATTTTATTCCACTTATTGGGATGTACAGCTATACGTTCTTTATAAATAGTGATTTCATAGCACAGCGCATTATATGAGCATAAGCGTGTTGATAATTCATCGTGAAGACAAGATTTTGTACGATTTTTCTAGGATTTATGACTGAGTCAGTAGATGATAAGCCACATGACGGCAATTGAAAACCTTTGAATGAATCTGCTCAGTTTGTAGCTGAACATAGCCAGTGCTGACGTGGCTCTTATAAGGAAAGGATTGACTGGATTAGTAGCTCAGATGCTGATGCTTAGCGTGTTTTCTACTGAGTTCTTGCTAACTCATCCCATAAATCAGCTTCTGGACTGACAGACTCATGGCTGGCCACATCTTGAATATTCATTCAGCTTGGATATTTGACCCACGTCTTCAGGCGTAATCACTGGATTTATATTAATTGGCTAATATTACTGCGCGTACGTGGAATGATGTGGAGAAAACTTGATTTTCCTATGCATGATGACTGGCTTCTATGGTTTCCTATTGGGTAGTTAGATGCGCACATATTTACTCAGTCTGCCCATAAGAAAATGGCATTTATTAATTGCTTATAACAATGGTCATTTTGTGTGATTTTGAAACGAAACTTTTCCTCTCACACCTGTTTGTCAATCACCTGGATTTTATCATGATTATTTGTGGATAACAAGAACGTTATCCTGTGGCTGTCAATCGGAATCTGTGGCACAATTTTCCTTTTCCTTCCACATTGTCAGATTGTTATGGCACCGTTTACATATAAAGGTCCAAGGAGTCAGTAGACCATTCGTTCAGCTCTCTCAAAGTTAAAATGACTCACAATTAATTAATTAATAAACAGTTAAAATTGCACGTGACATGATGAATTCTAACGGCCGCCTAGTTTTTCTGGTTATATTTGGATTCTACAGGTCTGTATCAGCAGAGGAGAGTACTACAACAGAAAGAGGTGACTGGCCCAACAAAATTTAGACTGTAGAGGTAAATTTTCATCTTTTTGATCAGAATAATAATAAAAATGTTTACAGGTTCAGACGCGTCAGCCCTAATATACAGTGAAAACTCGATATAACGAATGCTCAAGGGACCCCGAAAATTCATACGTTATAACGATTAATTCGTTATACGCATTGCACATAGCATTATTTCTACGTGTGGGGACCCAAAAGTGTGTTCGTTATATCTATTAAATTCGTTATTCGCATGTTCGTTATAGCGAGTTTCCACTGTACTTTGTTACCTATGGAGGTCAAATCCTGTCCTACTCCCCGATAACTTCCAGCGTGAGCTCAATTCTTGACGGTACTATCGCAAAATTCAAGGACATTACGCATGACCCAATAGCAGAAAAAATCTATATTTGTGGCTCGAATGAAATCTACAGTTTGAATGTGGATGGCAGTGGATTTGAGACTGTTTGGAAGTACAGCGGCACTGAATGTAAGGCGACAAAATTCTAATTGCACTGCACTGGTCACAAATTTAGGATAATTGTAGTTATTCCGAAATACATTCTGAACAGTTCTGCAATTCCGGGCTATAGCTGTTGACTGGCTCAGTGGAAATCTATATGCCGTTAGCTACATTGGACCCTCGTTCATATGCAGTGCCACGTCAGCCGGAAATTTCAGCTGTGCTACTATCCTTCCTGGAATAAGCTTTAATGGCATCGCGCTCAGCCCGTACCAAGGGTACGTCCGAAATTTAAAACTGTATTGCCAAATGAGCCTGAAATTTTAGTTGACGTACAAGGATGTATTCGATTTTTAGGCAGATATGCACGGCTCAAATATTCAGCCCCTGCTCTTCGTCCGTAGCCCGGTTGGCATGGCTATTGACTTTGATTCATCCCGTCTCTATTGGGCTGGCAGCATGGATAGTGTGATCCAGTCAAGTGATTTTGGTGGAAATGACCTGCGGACGAATGTGAAACTGAAGGAGGGCACATTTCCTTGGGGTATGGCCGTAGCTGGTGGCTATGTGTACTGGGGCGGATTGGATAATTGGGCGGGTGCACAACTACGGCGAAGCAGTATCACAGGGGAGGACATTCGTGTGGATTATAATGCAAGTTCCACAATTCTGCATATGGCTGCAATGGAACCACGTAGTAATTTTGAACGTGTTCAAAATCCCTGCGACGGCCATGGCTGTTCGCATATTTGTGCAATTCAAGCAAGATCCTTCCGGTGTGCCCGGATGGTATGTACATATCTGGGGACGGAATGACTTGCGTTTACTGAAATGCATAGCTCTGTATGTGAGCATTATCTGGGGTGAATAAAGGCAATCAAGTGACAATGGCGATTGCAAAACTGTGCAGGAGATACTTCAGCCATAAATTTCATTAAAACTGTAGTAGCTCCAGCATTTCTGCTGGGACAGAAATGCCTGGCTGGGCTTTTATGCGAGCAGCTAATTCAGCTTTCGCGTGGGTACGCGGTCGGTGGTGGCAAAATGTTAATATTATCTTACCATCTTGTAAGGGTCCTAAAGGCAACCTAAATCACGTGGTCATTGGTTCCAGTTGCTGCTGCAATCGCCTTGCAGATCCAAAAAACGCCCCTCGACGCACGTCCCAAGCCACCCCTGCCGTTTCTACAATAATGGACGCAGGGACTCGAAATTTTTTTTGCGTCAACTAGATCGAAATCCCCTACCGTGTATTTGAAAAAATTGCCCTCGGGCGACTGTAACAAAAGTTGTTCTGACATTCAGATTTTTGCGTTGTGCGTTGTAAGGATTTACATGCAAAATCATTAACTTTCGCAGCCTATATCTCCGAAAGTAATCGACGTACAGGCATGTGCAGCATACCATTGAGTCAGTATTTTGGGAACCTGTAAGCCAAGTACCCCAATTTTTTTGATGTCTCCAATTTGTCAAAAATCTGAATCA
>JAQFYD010001522.1:0-11894 GCA_034694225.1 Bourletiella hortensis
TCGGGCCGGCCCGTGCCTGCGGGCACTGGCACAGGCGCAGGCATTTACTAAATGCCTGCACGGGCGCTCATCTCTAGGACCACCCCAAAGTGACACATGTTTGATTTCCAGCCTTTGCAATAGAGGTGAGCGCCCGTGCAGGCATTAACTAAAAGCCTGCGCCTGTGCCCGTGGCCGCAGGCACGGGCCGGCCCGAACGGGAAGGTTTAAGCAGCGGGCCGGGCCAGGCAGGTCCGTCGAGGTCTACGGGCACGGGCAGCAGGCACTGACTAAAATTTTGTGTGCACACTCACCCCAAAATATGGCAATTAAACCCTGAAAAGTCGTCGAAAATCGTAAGAAAATTAGCCAAACGGCTCCTGTTAAGGCAATAATATGGAAATCCAAAGGTAATGGCCTTCAGAATGAAGGGTAACTTGGATCCGTACATTCCTTTGAAAATTTACCTGTGATTAAACATTCATAGTAAAACCGGCGGGCAGCAGGCGCACGGGCCGGACCTTTGGGTCCGATTTCACGGGCGGGCAACAGGCCGCCTGCTTCTGGCTGCAGGCCAACAGGCCGGGCACATTTTATTTTTCTGCTGGTGCGGGCGGGCGGGCATGCCCGTTTGGCCACGGGCGCTCACCTCTACTTTGCAGGGTCGGAGACGATTTGCACAATTTCCTTGAGCAGTAACATAACGGTATGGATCGACTCCCGATTTTCGTTCAAGTACAAAAATGTTAAAACCCTGAGCTTCGGGAATTCCCACGGAATTGGAAGGGACACGACTGAAAGATTGCACGCCGATTTAGTTTCAACAATAAAGCCAAGTGGTACCAGGTGTAGCGCAAATCGTTGGAAATTCCGGGTGAAGACTCTAAAGGCACTGCATTCATGTTTCCCTTTTCTTTCTTTCCATTCCATCCTACTGTAGCAGCCAGCTTCGTACACAACCAGTTTCACGCTTGTGAATGTAGACTTGGTCTCAATCAAGTGCGCGACATTGCTGTCACCCAACGAGGATGTGCCGGATGTGCAAGCCTCCATGATTGCTTCTCATTTAACTGCATGGATACTGCTGTGCTGTACTTGAGGTCACCGAAATGACTAGGATGTTTTTCTCACGCGTCACTCATATAATTGTAGACGATTACCCCGCTAACATTCATGAATGAGCAAGGAACTACTCAGATGTTCCATTCAAGGTTGCTCCAAGTTCTATATAGGTTTCTTCCCTTTTCTTCTCGGCAATCACTGCAGCACGAAAAGAGGATGTTTTGGTGAAGGTACACAGCAGAAAGTTACGTGAAACTGGTTAGGTGTGAGTATCAAGCTGATTTTGTCGTTCTTGTGTATTCTCGTAACCCAAAATCCTTTCACACCAATTTTGCATCCTGGCATCGACCACTATAATTACACCCGAATCGGATTTTGGAAGAAACATATTGTGTATTTTTCATGTCACGCACTAACTGCGTGAATTGGGTCGTGATACGTAAGCCGCTTTACAGCCGAAGACGCAATATGACGTCAGTTGTGGTATGCAGCTTCGGTTGTTCAGAAGGACAGCGGCAGCTCTTTGTGACGGGTTGCCAACGCACACTCTTCGTTCCAGTCATGTTTCTGAGACGCCAATGGGAGGCGTTCTCAAAATAAGATGCTGCTGTTGATGGCGCTATGTTACTAAAATAAATACTCAAACCCCGAACACACTTCCCAATGTTTGCACGGAGTTCGAAGGTACAGGCATCGCGGAGACCAACTGTGTCTTTGACGTGCCCTAGTCTTGCCATTAAAGGTTCTGTAAAGTGGAACAGTAATGTGTTTTGAAATTATCAGATATAATTTCGGCACGTTTGATGCATAGCAAAGCCTGATTAGGCAGCATCAATAGGGCAGAGGACGAGCTTAAAAGGCTAACAACGGTTGCAATATGAAAATATGGATGTTAGCGGCACGACAGATGGAACCTCCTGAGGGCGTCCTCGGACAGAACGCAAATGCATGAGCACATGCGTTACGCAGCTTATCTGTTAAGCCAAAACGGGCGCTCAGGAGTAGTCGTCACTCATTTTTAACAAGCAGTGCTCTGTAAATAGCATCTGAAGTACGCGCAGAAAGTTAAACAGTACTTTAATACACTCGAAACTCGATATAAGGCCCTACCATATAACGTAATTACCTCGATTACGTATGGCATTTTCGGGCCTTTCCGTGCCCTTTTGCATTAAAAGTATACACGATATAACGTACAACCGATATAACGTATGGAATTTTGTTGGATTATGAGGCTACGCTATATTGAGATTTGATTGTAGTTCTTTTCTAATCGCATCCCGTCAGCTATTTACTTCGCGTCAAAAGAAAGTTAGGATATGCGTAACGTTGAACGACATTCTCGGCGTGCTACGTCTTACGGAAATAAATGTGAAATTTCCCCCGATGCTGGTGACTGACGACACGAGCGTTTCTTCAAACTCAATTTCAATCGTTCCCGACCAGTTTCGAGATTTGGCTGTAAAAAACAATACTCACAGTTTGCTGTGAGCTAATCCGTGAGTGAACTAATCCGCCTTCGGCGTCCGTCCGGGAAGTTGTCCGTTTGTTAGTTGGTGGAGATGTTACAAAAATTGCGGGATGTAGAATACATTTCTGAAATATTTGCACAAAACTTATTCATGTCAATCCCAGATGAAGTAAATGCTTCCAAAATTTTCCAACGAGAGCCCACCTGCTGATACTGATTTCTGTACCTTCTGCCTGGGCTGGTCCTCAATTTTGTAGCGCCCGAATTGGCCTGCTTTAGGTTTGTAGAGGGGCACAAAAAATTGTGTTCTTGGGACCGTTATCCCAACTTTGCATGTTACCCAGGTGAGTTGCAGTACCCCGAACTTGACTGGGTGTTTAATTTGGGATGTGGCGCCTCATAGGCAAACTCAAGCGTAACCGACTATATTCCCTTAGCGTCATAAGTGGCAGCTGCATTGAAGAAGCGACTAAGGCGAACTCACAGTTTCGCAACGAGACTATTTACTCGTAGCAATTAATTGACATTAGATGTTCGTAGCAGAAATTGATTCATGACCTGCACCACTCGAGCTACAAAGTCCGAATGGTCTTAGCAGTGACAAGAATAGCAGTAATTCGTTCAGGTTGGAATAGTAAAAGTTTTGTAATTCAAGTAAAATATGGATTAATCATTAAATCAAAGGCTGTACTTGGAAGCCATTGTAACAGGCTGCAACACTAGGACACTTTGAACCCCAAGTTTTAGCAGTGAGCTGCAGTGATATGCTGTCCAGGAAATAATCTATTCATTAATTACATTTAAAATACAGAAACGGCCTTTCTGTTGCTTTGACCGCGCCAATAGGATAGACCAATAATGGCGTGAGTTAGGGTCATTATGGGCTACTTGACCACGTTGTTGAAACAACTTTTGGCATCTTTGCTTCGAAGTGTTACTAAACCGCGCAAGGCTCACGACACCAGAGTCTCTACTGCTCTACTTCCTCATGACTTCAGTTGTGCGTGTGCGTTAAAGGCCAAGCCAGAACTAACAGTAGAATGCCATTTGCACACATTTCCAGAATTTTCCATGCAGAATCCCCAAGCAAGTCTGATTTTCCTGGCTTTATCTATTTTTGAGGGAATTTTCTTTTTCGTTTTACATCTTGAATGGAGAGTTGGCAACCTGGATATGGTTTCCACCGGATCCGGCAGCGGTTCTGGAAATCGAGAATGGAAACGTGGGTTATAGGTAAAAGATTTTACTTAAAATAACGCGACTGTGTAAATAAATGTGGCTTGTAACAACAATTGCAATGAAAACGCACCTAAGTGTTGTAGATCACGAGCACATTAACAAGATTCCGAAGAACACAATTTGTGCGTGTGTGTTAAAGGCCAAGCCAGAACTAACAGTAGAATGCCTTTATTTTCCCATTGCCAACCAGCACGGTAGACTGGAGTACAGGGATGAATAATTGTTTTGCAGTTAAAATTTGGCTCAGAATGAGGTACGCAGGTAATTCAGCAGTCCCATGGAATTGGAGTATTTGCAATCAGTCCGAATGTGCGCTCCGTTGGACGCATGCACACTACATGAGCAAGTAGTATTGTGCCACGCAACAGTCACAAACAGTGACTATAAGTGTTTTTCACTCTATTTTGATATATCACAGCTATTCAGTTTGTTGACAGCGTCTGCCATCGTGGCGGCAAACATCGCCACTTGGCTGTTCCGACCACTATTGTATCGAATGCTCGTATGATCGGAGCCTTGAAAGGTATGAATTGAAAAATTCAGCAGGTTCACCGCAACTCACTGGGCTTGAAATCTGAACTGACTGGGGATAAATCTCAATTCGTTCATTCTCAATCGTGTTCATGGTTACGTGCAGCCTTGGAAAATAGGATGAATGCAGCAAATCATGCAGGAAAATCATGCACTAGATTACAAACACCTTGATATTTGTTGACATATTTACTGGCAGATTTTGAAAAGGCGCAAGTAATAAAGTACAATGCAAAAAAGGTCAGTAGGGGGAAGGCCTAGCGTCCAATTCTATCGCAGCCTAATTTCTTGCATCCACTGGTACACTTGTAGCCAAAACGCCATGTCATCAGCCATGATCGCAAAATAGAGTATCTCCTAAACTCCACCAACAGCAAGTGCGTGCCGCAACAATTGTATTTTGTACTTCAGGGTCAGGAACTTCCTTCCGTAAATTCCCTTCCTGTTTTCCCCGATGGCTTCCACGTGTTGTTTCCTTGTTTCCCATATGAGAAAATTCACCGAATACTCAATGAACCTGTAACCATTTTGGTAACGCGTATGTTTCATTGTATTTGGAACAAGTATGTTTGATATGTGGAGGGAAGGCAATTCTTTAGGTTGGGCGGAACGTGGCCAGTCGAGTATCCATGATTCTCATTGAATTAGACGTATTCCCGTACCAGCGTTTGCTGGGCCTGTTTCGACCAACCCCACACTTAATTGCATAGCTGTGTGGAAGAATTATTCATTATTATTATATTTACGGCCTTTGCTTTGTATAATTATGTTGGCCTATTTTGTGAAAATTTATTTATTTGCTCTCCAGGTTAAAAACCTAATTGATTTGGTTATTTGGAAGTGTGAACTTCATGGAGAGTCAGGTTATTCCATCTACATTTGTCTAATGTATTCTTATGAGTTAGCATGCGGCGGAGGCCAATGAACGGAAGTTCCAGGAGTTGGTTTCTCCTCTCCGCATCTCTAGTACGCTCCTGCGTACTTGTTAGAGTTAGTATAAAAGCATGCTGCTCCGGCTGCATGGTATTCTCATTGCGTTCTATTCGTACGAATAGTCAGAAGCATTTTCTTCGGTCTCTCGGTTGAAGCGTTAGTGGACGCGTGTTAAGAAGTGGAAGGGAGAGAAGGAGATCTTCGTTATTTTTTTGTGACATTAATTATTTTAAAATCTTTAAAATAAAATTGAATTTATTATTATTGACTGCGACTTAAATTTTCAAGTGTTCAGCGTTTATTGCATCGCTTTGGTCGGCAATCATATCTGCGTTGGGAGTTTCCCATCATCATTCACTTGCACCTTGACAGCTGCATGGCATTGATTGCAACCCTCTTATTATTAGAGGGTTGCACTTAGAGTCTAGTCTAATACTAAGCATTGTCAAGGGCTTTATTTATTCGGTGTACTACTTGAAGACATGATTTGATACTTTTATCACCTTGTTCCAAGGTTGCATGTAATCAGGTGCACCAGTAATAATAAATTTTTATTGGCGTACTTGCTGAGTTGCGGTTGATCATATATTTTTTTCTATTCATTCTGGTCTGGGCTTCGATCATCAAGACTATGGGAACAAGAGTGGCTGCAAATGCCAAGCATGTGTGTTTGCTATAGCAATGACTGTCTATTATGTCGAAATTTAAAATCCACGGTGACAGAAATATAGAAATACACTTGTGTAAACCGGTCCTGATTGTTTTGAGCCGCAATTTAATTTGATCAGTATTTCTCGGATTTAGCAAACCATGCCGAACGGATATAAAAGCTGAACTTTAAGAGCCCTCAATATGTTGAACCGTCCACTTATTCCACGAGCCACATCTGTCATATTCTGCCATGCAGTTTCCATACGTTGTTGGCCTGATGGTGGCCATTGCTGCCGCTGCCAACATTGATTCTCGAGTTTTTGATAACATCGAAAAACATGGAAGTTCCGACGTTCTGGTGTCCTTCAAAAACACTGACCACGTTAGAATTCGTAGGCAAATTGCCTACAAACACAGAGAAAGCGACCAAGGGGCCCGCACGCACGCTCTCTACAAAACGTTGAAGAAGCACGCAGACCGAGTGCAATCTAAATTATTGCCTCCATTACGAAGATCAGTAACGACTGAATCCGTGGACATGCGCCAGCTATGGATCTCAAATCAGCTCATCATTCGCAACGCGACCGAGGAAATTATCAGAATACTGAAACGTTCTACTGAAGTCGACAACGTTGAAGCCGACAGAATGATACCGTTGATCTTTCAAGATTTAAATGAAGGTCAAAGCCGCGCCTGTAAGATTACTACCAAGGATGCTGTTCTGTGGGGACTTTCTAAAATTGGGGTTGAAAAACTTTGGGCAAAAGGTATTAGAGGTAAGAATGTCCGAAGGGAGCATAGACACTGGGGTGCAGTACAGTCACGAATCCGTTCAAGCAAATTACCGCCACGAGAACGGATGGCTCGATCTTTATGACGGGACAAGTACTCCGACGGACGACGTTGGTCATGGAACCCACACAATGGGCACCATGGTGGGCCAAACAAGGTCCATAGGAATCGCCCCAGATGCTAAATGGATAGCGTGTAAAGGATGCAGCAGAGAGGGATGCTCTGAATGGTTGAAAGAATGTGGACAGTGGTTTGTTTGTCCTTCTTATGTGGCTGGTCATTGCCAATCATCTCCTTTAGTGGCATTCCACGGTTGGGGCTATGATGGCTCCGACAATTTTTACATGGAAATTCTGGAGGCTTATGATGCAATTGGAATCCATGCCGTATTTCCTATTGGAAACAGTGGGCCGCGTTGTGGAAGCACATTATATCCAGGTAATTTACCTTCTCGCTTTCTTACAGCTCGTACATGTGAATTCTCAATGTGGCTTTCTATTTAGGAGACTCAGGCAAAGTCATTGGAGTCGGTGCTACGGCCGCCAACAATTCTATCATGAGCTTTATCAGCCTGGGCCCGCCCCCTGGGGAAAATCAAATAATCAAGCCTGATGTTTCAGCACCCGGTGAGCGAATTTGCTCCGCAAGTCATCTCTCTGGCAATGGATACATCGAATTCGAAGGAACGACTGTGGCTGCTTCCCATGTGGCTGGCTTGATGGCCCTAATACTAAGCAATAAACCCTTTTTGAGCGTCCAACAATTGCGTAAGTGCATCCAAGGCGGAGCCAAGCCAACAACGACGACAGCAGGGACGTGCGGTGGCCGTGCTGGTGGCTCGTTTCCTAATTTCTACACAGGACATGGAACAGTGAGTGCCACAGGGACATACGAATGCGCGCGTAACGCTCGCTAATTTATGTAGTTTTTTCTTTTCTAATTTGTCTGTACCTATTTAAACTGCGTTACGGATTGCTTGAATGTTATCACAATGCATGCAGTTTTGTCAACGTAGCATAATAAGTTGGTTTCTAAATTTATTGCTCTGTCCAACTTAAGACGTCTGCTGCTCTCCCATCGTTTTTGATGCAACGACCAAACAGAGTAGGGTCCCCCCACTGAGGTTGGAAACACAAAAACTGGACGGGATTATCGATGAAGCGTGTGTAAGCTGTGCATCTCGTACTTGAGTGCATATAAAATCCAACCAAATAACTCGCAGCTGTCGCTTGTTGAATGTCAATAATGCAATATGTAACAATCACACTCAGAACCGACACAAAAACCGAATCATGACTAAACCAAATTTGAAGATTGAAAGATGCCATTAACCACGAAGATAGTGTTCCAAACAAGTGATGAAAGAAATGCAACAGAGGTAGAAAGTATGCAAGTTTTTGAGCAACGTGATTGTGAGGACAGCGGGTTTGTGAAATTAGCAATGAAGCAGTAATAAGGCCCGTGTGCCACCTTTATCTGCCTGCCTGACCCGTAAAATATTTCATCATTTCTGCCCGCAGGTGCCCGGATCATCAGACGGATTTACCAAGCTGGCGCCCGTGGCGGCCCTTTTGATTTCGTTGTCCATCTCGTGCTTGTCCAGCTGCTTTTAGCAAGACCTTCGAAGGTAAAGCACATGCTTATGTCGCCAACTATGTCTGCCTTACTGACTTCATCTGCAGTAAGGCAGCTGTAGGTATGTAATCCAGGTTGAACAGGGTCAGGGATTGCCATGGGATGAGCAGGTCAAGTTGGGATTTATCCTTAGCATTGCGGGTACCCTTAACCAGGCAGCGAAAAACTACTACTCCAGCAGCCAGGCCATTGCCAAATTAAATAAGGAATGCCATTTGTTACTACTTAAATGTCGTGTGGAGGGCATTTAATTCAAAATAGAAATTCATTTAAGTAATAAAAGCTTGCTATCGAACGACTTTATATGACCAGAAACAGCCAAAAGCGTCCTCCATACACCTCCGTCCTTATCTCGAGCTCAGGGAATCGTTTCATCAGGTCCGGAAATTCTGTGGAAGCATTAAGTCATCACGTTTAGTCATATAAAGATCCCGCACCCGTAACGGATGTAACGATACGGAAGCATTATCGTGCTTCTGGAAAGCTATTGGCAGCAGGATGGGCTTCACGGGTTTAGCTGGGATGATCTTGTGCACAAAGGTCATCGCAGGCATCCTCCTCAAACAATTGGCCACAGTTACATCAGAAATGACCAACGGAGTACGCCCACCACATGGGTCAAGGAAAATTAGGCTCTTTAGTTCTGACACAAAAAAATATGTAGGTTTATCTCACTTGCTGGCGCGATCAACAGATGGTGCGCACTACTGCGCAGAATGATGCACAGAACGCATAAGCTTAACCTGTGAGGGAGGTGAAATAAAAAAGCTGAACATATATTTTTTGTGCGGAGGGAGGAAAATCGATTTGTTTGGAATTGAAGTGAAGCACGTGTTTCTGAGCAGACAGCGGAATGGAGAGCTTACAGGAATTCAATGAAAAGTTTGAGGGACCATGTGTGACGCCGATTACAAATGCTAATGGTACTCATCCACCTTTGGGGCTGACAACTATTTTAGATAAATTTGATACATGGGAAATTTTATACGGCAATCAGGCTATCAATGTAAACACGGAGAAAATATTAGCAGATAGCATGGAGGTTAATTGCGGAGCAGACGCTGCTTCTTGTCAAGAGAAAAATTATGTTAGTCAGGATGCGGAAAATTCATATGAGGAAAAAATTGCGATTCAAAGCTCGATGAATTCCTCTGAACATGCCACCGACTTAAGTATTCAAATAATTGGTCAAGTTGCTGGGGAGAATTTGAGTGGAATTGAATTGGTGGATGAATGGCCAATGGATTACTAGAACCCGAGTGGAAATCATCTCGAAAGAATGATGGTTTTATATGTCCGTTACCATCCAGGGTTTATCCACACTTTATTGTCAGACAAGCCTGAAATGTGATGGAAAAAGAGAAGAGGACAAGCATATTTCGCGTCCTTTACGCTCGCGCAGGTGGCATGGGAGTGGAAAGTAGAACTGGCAAGAGTCGAGTTACTGAGACTTCTGAATTTTGATTCCGGTAAAACTGACCAAAACCAAACTACATTTGTACCCTAACCTAACTACTAGCGTGTGACATACATAAAAAGGCTTACCGAATGCTGCCAGCCCAGAAAAAGTATTTGTTGTTGCTACTGCTGGCGGTCCTGGTGCTGCACCTGCTTCTCTCATCTCCCCCGGCACCCTGAAAGATTCTTCGAGCGTCTCTGGGTAACAATGAGCTCCTGGGCGGATGTAATGCTCCACCGATTTGACCGCCTTCACGTAATGGATCACACATTCGCCAGGAGATCCATCGTCGCTCACGGTCCAATAACATCGGGGATCATCCATGCTGCATCCAGCATCATTCCTCACAGCTCGTATTTGCTGTGCAATCTGCAACAAAAAATTATTTTATGTAACGCTGCAAATTTCTATGCTCCAACAACAACAACAAAATTTTGCAGCTACACCCGAAACTCGATATAATGTAACCTGATAATTGAACCAAATTTCATGCATTACAGTGGATATGATTTTAACTCAACAGACACATGAAAGGTCAAAAATGTCATTCGTTATAGAGCAAGTGACGTCACATGCTAAAGCCTTATGTCAAGTTTCGAGTATATACAATCACACACACGGAATTTCCGTATTTATTAAAAAATAGCTCTTACTGTAGCTGCTTTCCACCCCACCTCCAGTCAGATCACCCACTGAACCTCCACATACACCACAACCAACCACGAAGAACAAAATGAACAGAAAAAACATATTTTCAACAAAAAAACTCGAGGACCTTTCAAGTTTGAACTCAACATTTATCTCCAGACTCAACGTCAAGAGCAAGCTTGAAAAAGCCCACCGAGCCTTATGATGCTCTCAATCTAATTTAAATAAAAACGGACTGATAAGAGTCCCTTCAGTTCTCATAGATGTCCAGAGTCATAACATCTCTGGACTCTCACTATGTTTACGCGGTCAGAAATAAATGACGGTAATATGTTGGCACTTATTTTCCTCACGCTAAGAATGCCGGTAAAATCGCAGTGAAGTGAAGAGCATTTTCTATATCTTTAATACAGGATAGTAAAGTGAGCAATTTGGAACTGATATGCCGAATTATTACAAAGAGATTGAAATGGAATATCTTGCCCTTACGGCATCTTGTAACTGTATCTGATTGAAGACTGATACTCCGACAGTGGAGTGTGCCGTGATCATATTCATTAGTCATAAGTAAAACATTGTCGTTAATATTACGTGCTATTACATAGTTAGCAACTGTGGTTGCCGTATACAATACATTAGATAGGAGAGGAGAGCAGGAGAAGAGTGTGCTAATGCAGCGTAAGCACTGGAACCTTGTACATTGAACTTGTTTACACTTCAAGGTTCAACTCAAAGGTTATTCATACTATCACACCACTACTGCTCCACTCTGGAAGAGAGAATCATTCATACACAAATAGCTGCGTAAGCAACTAGCATTACATTACACAACATACCATTATATAGCCTGCCGATGAGGAGGAATAAAATGCACGAATATTCCTCTTGAACAACAAAAATAATTATACGAAGTTAGTAACATTGATTGACAGGAATATTCTAACCTACTGATTTTGCACTGCTAAAACAAAAGAAAATAGCTACTGCAATTATTGCTATAATTGTTGGCTTGTACGCGCTAACACACTAATTAACCATCGTCATTACCGCACCGACAACCACAACCACCTCCGGTCTCGGGAGTTAGGTCACTTCCTGAGACAAAACAAGGCGGTAATTAGCTACACCTCGGCACGAATTGCAATGGTGACACCAGTTTCCAGCTCGAAAGTGGCACAGAATTGTTTGGTTCTGCCCGTTTGACATTCCGAACCCGCTGTCGCATATTGAACGTAGCGCACACTGCTGCCTTATGAAGGGCGTTTTACTATTTAAGAATTCAATATTCCTATTCTACAAAAGAAGCCAAACCAACGCCATGTAAAGTGATCCAGCATAGCACTTTCGCAAATTGATAAGTGATCTTAAATTTTCTATCATAAGTTTGACCAGAGATACAAATTTTTTGATTAGAATGGTTTTTGGGGGTTGCGCCCTGAGCAATGAAATTTTCTAAAAATTTCTCCCTCATAGCGTTTACTCACACCCATTTTT
>JAQFYD010001523.1:0-11892 GCA_034694225.1 Bourletiella hortensis
GGACACAAAAAAATCCGACAACAGCATTAACATAACTCAACTGCACATCGCATGTCGGGTGCAAAAAATCCGACATCTGTATTAACAAACTTGTTCAATAAGAAGCTAGCATAATACCGACATAACTAAATAATTTTATATTATTAATGTAAGAAGTCGTAAGATTAATATTCCCACTTCGAAGGATAATATCCTAAGTATAATAATATAATAATGATATAAATAAGTATGATAATATAATAGGGATATAAATAATTATAATAATATAATAAAGATATAAATAAGTATAATGATATAATAAAGAGATTAAAAAATATAATGATATAATAAAGATATAAATAAGTATAATGATATAATAAAGATATAAATAAGTATAATGATATAATAAAGATATAAATAAGTATAATGATATAAAAAAGAGATAAATAAATATAATGATATAATAAAAAGATAAATAAGAATTGAAAATAAATGAAAATGCAGTAAGCGCTGAGACTACTGGATGGTACTTCAGATGTGGTAAATCAGTAGGTGAGACCATATCTATGAAACAATGATAGTAAAAATTAGCCTCGCATCACCATGAAAGCAAATACATTTGGTAGATAACACAGGACATTTGTCATAGCACTGGAGCTTACGTTTCAGCTGTCCCATCGCGCGTCCACTTTTTCTTCAGAATCTTCGCCAGCTTGTGGACCGTGGATTTCCTGTGGTCTCTTCGTGCCCCCCGATTTTCCAGGAAGTAACCTTTACATAGCCTGCATTCTAGGGTTCCTGCAACGGAGATTCTAAGGCTGATAAAGATGAAGGTTCAATTGAAAAAATTGCTACTTTTTTGCTAAACTTACGCTTATATTCTGCTTTGAAGGTTGGCGAATGCCGTTCACGAATTCGCTGCAACAGAGTCAGCATATTGAGGTGATCATGACCATTCAAATGGCTTTCTGTAGCCCTTTTGCCGCAGAGTATGCATAAGGGAAATTCTAAAAATCCAAATTCATACATTACATGTGGAGAAGGAACACGTTTCCGCACATAGGAACATAAAGCTGTTTTCGTACCCACCTTGTACCTTCCTAAACCTTGCTGCAGGTTGCTTTGTATCATTAACCGTTTTCAGTACTTGAACTTGCCCAGGGCGCTCACCGACAATGAAGAGGCCTTCAAGCCGCTGCAGGTTCGCTTTAGCTAGTTGGGCCGTAATGTCAGGAATTTCAGCGTAACCTTCAGAGTCAAGATGAAGTTGGCTACCAAGCAGCTTCCCCACGGCCGGACCTACAACTGGTGCAACCTACAAGGAAAGCCGTATCAGCTGTATGGAGCCTGAATGATTGCCAGTTAATAAATCCTAGTAAGCTTGTACCTCTATTAAGGTGTCCTTGCGGGGCTGAAATGTAGACTTCAGTGCTTCTACGATCCGAGAATAAGGAATGTCTTTTGGATTATTGAGGGTCACATAAACAGTCCGAGATTTATCATGGCTTCTACGAGCTCCAAAATTCAAACCTTTAAGCAAAAATTGATCCAAATCAAGTGGTGCTGGAAGTTTTAACAACTCCTGAAACTTCCGCTGGGTGTATGCGGACCAGTTTATGCGAGTTTGCTTTCTATTTGGGACGCGATCGATGTTAGAAACTTGAAAGACTGCTGAACGGACAGCAACTTTATTAGCCTAGATTAAAACGCAGGCATGATTTAGAAACACGTAATAATGCATAGACACGAACCTGGAATGCAAATTCATACCTTCAACGTTGCGGCCCACAAAGTAAAACCTTGCAGATTTACGTCCTTCAGTTTCAATCCGGCATGCAGAGGGTGCTTGCATTTAACGTAATCATCATAGAATGATGCAAAACAGTTCTACATAAATTAAACTTGAAATTTGGTTTTTTGTTTGTCTTTAGGGAAAATTAAATCTAGACCACTTACGTCAGTACATAAGTTCCTCGCAATACAGACATTGGGGGAGGTGTTAATAATCTCATGAAAAGCATCTGTAGTGGTGATTATTATATCTCCAGGGTTTTGTATGTGTATGGTGTACTCCACACCATGTTTATCTAACCATTGTGGCGAAAAGAAGAAGCTTTTTCGCATGTGAAAGCAGCTGCAAGGCTTGCGTCCTTGTTCAGGACATCCAGGAATACCAGCATTCACAACGCCCCCAGCTGCAGCCGTAAGAAGTTTTTTCACGTTTTTAATGCCGGGTTTTGGAACAACCCATACTTTCTGTCCCTCCAACAGCTGGTTGATGGACATAAATTCTGAAAAGAAACATGAGTGGTAATGGACATAGAGTAGCCTGTAAAAATTATAACATACGGTTTTCTTACTATTATCCTCGAGATGGATCCCCGTTATTGTTGTTCCCGGTCCTACAAGGGCATATGGGGTAGCAATTCCACGAAGTTCGTTAAAGTTTGGGAGGCTAACTAAATAATCCTCCATAGTAAACATGTTAAGAGCCCCGACTACTTTAAACCTTGCAGTATGATTCGGCGTGCAATTGTGTCCGTATAAATTCTTGCGTACAGAGTTCCCAATGATATCCTGCAAATCTTGTTTTGTGCTATCTTCTGTCAGAACATGGTGGGCAGTAGTTTCTTGTTGCAATATATCTTCAACGGACATTGTAGCGTCAGTTTTATCTAATGAAAAAGAAATGTTGATGAAAGATTATTTTGTCATGAGTTGCATTGGACTATTCGAATTACTCGTACCACTATATTTAGCATTGAAATATATGCCATTATCAGAGGTTGACTCCCTCCATTCATATGGCTTCACTTCGGCACAAGCCGTGAAGTCATCCGTATTCAGCTTTATCATGTTGACGAGGGACTCAGAAAATCTAAAGTGAAGGGCGCCGACCTGCCCGCCGTTGCTACTAGCGAGTTCGGTGAATAGACTTGAAATTCTGTCAAAAATATTTGTGCTATTGATGAAAGCATCCCCGTCCAAGGGAGCATAGCTGACAGACCTGATGGGTCTGAAAATTCCAAAAAATTCAACTTTAGCCCAACTTAATGTACGAGATCAACAATTACTAGCGCTTAGAAATTCACCTGTTCATGCCATTCATGGTGCGAAGTTTGGCTTCTTCGTACCCACAGGAGCTATTCTGCAATGCTTTTCACAAGCCGTGGACTGAAACTGCAATGAGAGAACGAACACAGGTTAGAATACTGGTGACAACAAAGCCTAGTTTGCGAAAGCTTACATTTCATACTACGGATATATTTCTTGGATTACGCATGTTTACTAATTAGTGTCACACTTAACGAATTGTAGCGCTAAGATTCCTAAAATTCATGATAAGATCGTTGACTGACCAAAAGAAGCTCACCATCATTCACAAATTCTTAACGCCCCTGCATGTCATCACTGGAACGTATTTGTTTCCCTTCGTTAGGGTGACCTAGCATTATCATGTGCATGCCATTTGGCATGCAATACAGCTAATAATACAAGTAATCCGAACAACCTGGTAACCGTTATCCCACTAATGTGCGAAATAGGTTGTAAAAGCAAATGTGCCAGATTTTTTGCGAAAGACAATATTTAATCATCCAGATCGTTTCCATAAAAATAACAATGGACATCGCCATCGCACTATACGGACATAGCTGAAGTGTCTGCTTCAATATGTTTTTTGCTAACGGTTCAATACTACCTGGCATGAATTAGTACATGTTGTTCTGCATCAGATTCTCTAATATGCTAAAACACAATCAGGATCAATCTAATATTGTGGCGTTTGGTGAAGATTATCTACCAAGAGACTGCTGGAAAGTTACGGCTGAGAAGATTGAAAGTCAATGCTAAAATGTATCGCATCCACCGTAGGTGGAGCTGCGGGTTGCTGTTGGTTATGCAAGGGTGGCGGGGAAAGTCACAATAGCTCACCGGACTGGATTGGTGCCAACAATTTCTGCGAACTAGTCACTTCGATTTTGCAGGACAAAATGGAGGAAGTACAGATGAACAACAGTTGGCAGTACTAGCATTACTCAGCTTGATGCAAACGAGAAGAGATGAATTGACACTGGTCTCAGCAATGTTCAAAGGACTTTGGCTCAGTTCTCGCATCAGATTTACATCCTCATTCATGAGGTTAATTGCGGCCACACGGGCTAGAAAATTGGAGTTAGCTGTTGCACGCAAGTTTAAGGCAACTACTGCTGCTGTTACTGGGCCATCATTGAACGTGTTGGCTTGACATAGAACATTCTGACGGACGGTGATGCACTGTGGAGCCTATAAGCTCATTGTATTGTTACTTTCCTTCATACAAGAATGCGCGTGAAATTTCTGCTAGTGTCTACCTCAGGATTTGGATATGCTAGAGTCCGAGGATGGAGTTGCCTGTTCAGCCGTAGTTCAGCCAGACCGTTAACAATTTCCGGACTCGCTCTCACAAAATTATTATTACCACTTCCGGTGCTGACGACTGTTATTATTGCTTCGTGCCGCCTTTAGAAAGAGTCTTTCAGAAATAGAAGCCTTGTATGTTTTTGGGGGTTGCTTTTTAAGAGAGTGCTGACTTCGTGAGATTGCCGGCCGCTGCTTAAAATTTTAACAACTACAGCGTTTACTCAGCTCTATTTCTCAGATTTTTATTTTAGCTGTAAATTTAAACATATTTATCCGATTTTTAAACATGATAGCATAAAATCGGTAGGAGCGGACGTGCTATTCTCTTGAATTTTCGGAAGACCACAGCCCTTAAGTACTGACTGCTGTGACATGTTTGATAAGATTTGTAGACTCAGTTACTATGTGTAGTCAAAGACGGCAAAATTGGTCGCCAATGCTAATCAAGTGCAAAAACTTTGATGCCCATTATCACAAAAACCTTTCTTCAGATTTGTTTAAAACTTGGCACATGACTTCTCCAGCACGTGATCTCCAAAATAAGATGAAGTTATCAATGGGAACTCCAGTAGTTTTCCAGTAATTGCTGGAAAAAGTCTTAAATAATCGCAAACATTCCCGTAGTTACGGCCAGTAAGACCAGCAGCGACTAAACAACTTGAAGAAAATTCTAATTTTATTTCTCGAAAAAAATTCTTATTTTCATGAAATGAATATTTTCACTGCTATTAATCCATAAATCTCTGTATCATGGCTAGAAATTTCAAAAGTGGGTGCCTGACTCTATTTGGAAGCAACCCCCAAAATTGTACTTTTAGTACTGTAACTTGTTATCGGTTATGGAGTGCGAAGTTTAGCGAACCGGATCTTTTTGTGGATAATGATACCATGGCGACAGGTCTGCTATTACTGTGTAAAAATTTACGTTACTTAGTCCTACTCGTACTGGGTTCTGGCAAGTGAATAGAATTGGAATTGTAGATGGTGGCCATAATTGATACTAAGATCACATTGCCACTGCTATTACTACTGGTATTATTGGCCACATTGTTTAGCTCGTCAGATTGGAAATGAAGGGGCCAAGCTCAACTTCATTTACAGCGGAAAACAGCATTTGTTTAAAACAGAATTTGTTTGAATTAATTTACATGCAAATTCCGTCACTATGGGGAAGTATTTCGCTTATTGAATCGTTATCCAGTATTTACTGGAGAAGTGTAGGCTTGCACAGCCTAAATTGTTCCTTGATCTCTAGGTCAGGTCAGTACCAACATGTATGCAAAATTTCAAGGAAATTGTAGGGAAAGATGTCACCTAAAAATTGAGTTGAAGTTTTTCCATGCTATCCTTATGGGAGACAAATTCTGCCGCCCTTGACTACACTTCTAACCAAAAATCTGATTGCTCGCAACTCTTAAGGCCCATTACTTTGAGGAAGGCTTTGGCCCCACATTGACTTTAAGCTAACTTGCTTCAAAGACGGTGCATTGGTTCCCCAGTTATGGCCGAAAGAAGAAAAACGGGGTGTGAATAAACGCTATGAGGGAGAAATTTTTGAAAAATTTCATTTCTCAGGGCGCAACTCCCAAAAAAACAAATTTGACAAATACACAACTAAGAACCGAATCTTCCAACATGCATAGCAGACGAAAAATCATTTCTCAATGTTTTTCAGCCCAATTGGCTTGCGGCATGCGACACAAGCGAACACTCAGACTGTGTGAACGACGAACGTGTCGGCTGGTCAAACAGGTTACGGAACACAATAGCACAGTTTTGGACATTGCTTCGCGTCCCACAGATACTTACACCGGAATCAAACCAGCAGCTGGCTGCATTGAGGGTTGTCAATTTGGGCATTTGGGTATTGTTCGTGTCGCAAACCAAATGGAATTCTCTTGTAATGCAACAAGTTAAAGTACAGTAAACCCAAATTTTTAGAGGTTACTTCTGTACAACAACAGCTAATGCATTTGTTTATGGTGTGCATTTAAAAACGAATGAATTTACATGCTTGCGAAAATTTCAAAGCTTTGTCGTTTGCTACGGATGACAAGTTTCAAAGTTTTCAAAAGCTGTTAACTTTCTCAAGCTCATGTGACTCGTTGCTATGGGAAAGAAAACCATATGCACAGGCTTTATCCATCTCCTGCTGGAATACCAGAATAGCTCCCACTTACACATTTTCTGTCATACAGATTCCCTCTAGTTTTCACTAATTTCACAAAATTGCATTCGGGGAACATGTTGGAGGGTGTGCTCAAACATTCGCCATGTATTGTACATGGAACGTGAACAGCCCTCTTTGGGTACCTGTAGCAACATTGGCAAAAAAGTTGGCCAGAAATACACTATCTTAGGACCCTGATGGTCCACTGAAGAACAAAAATTCATCTTTGTGCAGTTTTACGTGTCATTGACTTTCGGTTAGTGCGGTTGAGAATCGGTTCAACCACTCACCGCATACAGGAACAAAATAAACTGGCTGAGTCAAACCAAAGGAAATTGAAATTTTAAGGCTGACGTGGAGCAACCCCAAAAAGGGACTCGTTACTATGCGGCAAAACCAAATACTGAGTAAAAGTACACGCCTGTTAAACCCGAACATTATTTTTTTCCCAATTTGCTAGTTCTGTCGCACAGTTCAGAGGGAACAATTTTCATTCTTAGCACTATTCAGTTATTGCTGAATCATGTAGATAATAGTGGTTTACGTTTCACCATTTCATTACAATAGGAGCCAAAGTAAACTGCGCTTTAATACATGTAGTAACGGTGACCAAAGCTTTGGCTAAGCGTGCCATCACTTTGTTCCCTAAAGGCCCAAAGTTTCCAAATTTTTTGGGCCCGAGTGAGTCACAGTAGACTTGGAATTCATTTTCCCATATAATTGGTTGAAAGCCATTAGTTTATGAATTACTGCTATAGTAGTTTGTTTTTCTGCAATTCCATTGCTCAGAGCGTAACCCCCACGGAAAAGGTCATGGGAAGGCCTTGCTACGAACTGTAAGCAAACTGGCTTCAAGCAGTTATCATTTCCCTTACATAGGCCATAAACATGTCCAGACCATGGATGCAAGGCTAAAAGACCCTCATAGCAATGACAAATTTTTATGGCTCGGAAGCGAAACATGATGCTCCTACTTCTCAAATTACTTCTCAAATGAAAATACTCCAACGAGTTTACTCATTGCTTGTCATTTTTCTCTGGCTTTATGGTGTAACGTGTAAATGATTTCAGTTCCCATGAACCGAAAAAAGGGCTATGCTCTGACCTATTACTGGCGTTAGACTGATTAATTAATATGAGTGTCCTGAGATGGTCAAAAAAAATTCCCAAATATTCCGGCCCCATTCCCATGATATTTTGGCAGACTAAGAAGTATTCCCTAATAAATTTGACCAATAACTTGCACCTCATAATAGCAATCATGTAGAATTTTTGCGAGCTAAGCTATTGGGCAAAATAGCAGTACCGAGGGAATTATTCTTCATTCATGCGTAATATGAATTCAATCTGCTATTGACATTTACTTCAGTAGATCTGAAGATAACAACAAGTAATTGCAGCTTACCCGTAAAAATTTTAGTTATCCCCGCAAAAAACCGTTCAGCCTGCCACCAGATTGCTAGCAATTAATATTACATAAGATATTGAAGAATTTTACTTTACCTCTATGCAGATATGCAGCTGTGGTTGACGTTCGTTCCGTGTCTTCGTTACGGCGGTGGTGCTTTTGAATATTTAATTTCCGTTTCCCAAGGCAGTTGGAATCTGCAGCTGCTGTTATTTATAAATAACGGCAACTACATTCCACTGTCACCAGAAATATTTTCCGAGAATACCACTGCAGCAACTGTCAAATTCTGTTTGACTGCGACTACAGCTCTTGTTCTCCGGGATTCCTTCCAGGATGTGTACAGTGTTTGAAGGCTGATTCCAACGATATTTGTGTCACTCCGACTTGGTGGCTGCATTGCGACTGATTTGACTCAAATGTTTACAAAAAGTTGCTGCACGTTGCACATGCATTGATTATGCTAGACCTTGACTACGGGCTGTGCACAGCGTGTTTACAAAACTTTTCCACGCTGAACAGCGTTCCCACATCTCTCAACTCGTAAACCAATACTTCTCTCCCTACAAATTTCGACCCACCCCCGTAGGAGCCGACACTTTCTGCCTGTGCCGTTCCGGTTGTTATTGTTTAAGATGTTGATCTTTTCAGTACTCCCAGGGGCAAGCAATAAAGGATCTGAGCTATTTCATACGTAACCTTGGCACTGGAAAGCTCATATACAAGGGAGTGCATAGAAGGTCCTTTGACCACCCGTCAAGCGATCTTTTTGAAATCATAATACCAAAATTGGGAGAGGCATTAGCACAACCAAGTAACCGCCAATGGGCCATAATGAAAGCTCCTCTCATCAATTGTAAAATAATTGCAAAATGCAACAATAATTTATTAAAGCGATGTTGTTCCTGCTGCTAAATTAGCCGTTCTCTCTCGTTGTGATTTGGTTCCTGTGGCCTATGGCTAGGAACATATAGCAAAGGAATCTACTAGTCAGCTGGCCCTAACGGTACTTATGTACACACAGTTGTTGTCACTGCCTTTCATTCGTTGTTATTAACGTCATTGCTGTCAACTTTCATTGAAACATGAGCTCATTTTTTCCTGCGTGTTGTTTTCTTATTGTTATTGTTACGAACAAATCAGCAGTTCTTGTCTCCGTTACTTTACCACGAAGAACCTCCTTTGATATTCAATATCACTGTCTCTACGCCAAAATGTTAGAGCTCATGATCCAGTAATATGAAAGGCAACATGATACACCAATGTTGGTGGTCTTGCTTATGGTTTTGCAAGACCTCCATAATCACCACTATGTGCGGTTACCACTAAAGCTTACAGCCATTAGTCTATATTATTAATACAATCAATGCACACACTTAGCCAAAAGTACGTGCACACTCCCCACTTTGTTGTATCAAGATTCTATTGATGAATATGTAAATGACGATGCTAATAAAAACGCTTCGATATATTAAAAATCGTTATTGAAACGTGATGGAGGAATTTTTTGGGCCTTTGGAGCTATTCATGATTTAAGCGTTCCCAAGTTGGAGCAACAGGGCATTCGTGTTGTGACTTTCCTGAAATCAACAACGCTGAAGTTATTTTCATGTGCTGTGAATTTCATAAGTGCGTAGTATATTTTGAGAACACCGTTCATTATGGCAAGTAGTACTGAGTTGCAAACTCAATTGAAGGAGTGGTTTACTGAAGCGTCGAGCCCAAAAGCAGTTGCTGAGATATTGTTTTGGGCATCAAAGGGCGATGCCAGGAAACTACTCTCCTCACATCGAAACCCGGAAGGCGTTTATGGAGTTGCTTCGGCAAGATTGTTTAAAGGTGAAAACACGGAAATTCATCGCTTTTTATTGCAAAACGTGTGGATCACAAATAAGAAAGGAGTTCGGGTAAGATAAGCCAATTTTTTTAAAAATTTGTTAGTGTAGCATAGCAAGTTCTGGATTGCGCATGCCACCACAATTTTTACTTACAATATGATAACGGCGTTAGTTTATCAGCGAGGACGGGCAAAATCAAGAGATGAGTGGTTTGAGATACGTAATGTCCCATCTGTGAATCACGAATATTTTATCAATAAAACCGTTGCCATTAAAGATTTTAAAAAACATGAACAGCGCTACTGCAGTATCTGTAGTTTTGCTTGCAAGTTTTCGAGATTCCACTAAAACACTTCACAGGTTTATAGCTTTGCGCAGCATTGGTAGTGAAATATGCCCCTACTTTAAAGTGTAAGTACTGCTGTCACCCTCCGACAGCGTTAAGGACCAATCTAGGAGCGTATTGCTTGATCAAGAGGCCCCATCTGTGTCAATTTATATAATTTTGGTAACATTAGGCCAAGTTTATGAAATTATAGGGCAAAAGCTTGAAAATTTTCACATCATAGGTAGAACGTTTGGGAAGGAAAATGCAGATTATGGGGAGAAACTTCATTAAAATCACGCAGTGTTGTTTTGCATGTTTTAAGATACAAGTTTCTACAGGGTGTCCCAGATTTAGGTGATGAGTTTGCATTTACAAGATGTAAAACTCCGTTAAAAACAGTGTTAAATTCTCTGTTTAGTCTTTCATTGCCTCTTTCTCTGGCAGTCTTGAACCGAATTTGACAATAAGCATATGAAACAATTACTCAGCCTATTTTCAGCCAAGTCCTTGTTTCTCAAAAGCGGCCCCTGCGTGCAAAAGTTATTCGACTTCCAGGTTGTATACCGTACTCTGGGACACCCTGAATATTGTTTTTGCCGCACTGCATATGCTGCTGTGTCTGGAATTGCAACTGGAATACCTTTACATCCTATGCCATCGCTGTCGGCCATAGGCCTGGATGTTCACGCCGCGTAAAGGCTGCAGGTCATTTGCTGGGAAGCTTAACAGAGCGAGTACTTCTTAATATCCCGGCATGTGCTTGACTTAAAATAGCTGATTACTCCAAATTTAAATAATTACTAGCTTTGTTGGGCCTCCGGGCCAACCAGCTACACCGTTAGTAGCTGAATGGTGTTGAATTAAGTTGAGTTGTGCGGTTTCTTTCTGAACTATTAGTATATTCTTTATTCGTATGCGTATTAGTTGTATTAGTACGCGTATTAGTAGTATTAGTATGCGAATGAATAGTATTAGTATTCGCAGTAGTAGTATTAGGAGTATTGGTAGAAGTTGTATTATCAGTAATAGTGGCATGAGTATGGTAAAGTTGGAAGAAATTGGCAATTTGTTTCCGTAGTGCGGTGGTGTAGTAGTATCATAGTGTGGTTGTGTGTTGATCTGTGTAGTGTGGTTTGGTTGCCATGGATATAAAAAATTTGTCCGACCCCTAACAAACCTAGGTGGTCAATCAGACACCTTCTAAGTACTGGTTTCAGTGCGGTTGAAGCGTGAGATGTGGTAATTGTGAGCACTTGTACGCATTTTGGTTGCCTAGGACACCGATTGCCCTATGCAACCAAACATATGGTACCGTTTGTGAATCGGCATGTCGATGCGGTCATTTGGGTACATCTGCCATCCCCATCGGACCATATATGGCTGAGTTACGGGTATATGATTACGTAACTCTAGTCCTTTTTGGACAATATGTTGCCTAGGTAACCGATCATGCCAATGTAAAGTACACATATTTATTTTCCCGGTATTGTTGGCGGGTCATTTTGATGCCACGTATATAAAAATTGGTCTACATTTGGCGAAAATGTATGATTTAGAATGACCTGGAGTTCGGAAATGGGGCTGCAAAAGAGCGTTTATTTCAAACCCTTCCGTAGCCGTTGGAAGCTTGGGGTCGATATGTCAGTTCCTCGGTACCTTGACTCTTTAGGAATGTTTGTGGAGAGCTTGATGAAAATCGGATCATAACTGTGGAATTGTATAAAGTTTGTTTCACCGAAATTAGATATATGGACTAGCTTTGTTGGGC
>JAQFYD010001524.1:0-11889 GCA_034694225.1 Bourletiella hortensis
CTCATAACGTTCGAACATGAGAAAGAAGTACCATTGGAGGAAGCCAAATAGAAAGAAGCCAACGTAACAAAACTATTCGACCATGAACTGTCAACGACTTTCATAAAATATCATATGCACAGTCTCCATATGCAGAAACTCATAAAATACACACACACACACACCGGATACAATTAATTTGTTACTGTTTTGTTCATCGAATTTGATCACTGTGAAGACTATATGGCCAGGGATAGTACTGAAACCTACAAAGTACACGAGGCCATCATGTTCGAACGTGTTTGCTTGTGGTTGCCGGAATGGGCTGCATATAAATCCATTAGCGAACAAGCTGAAATCCATTTTGGCTTGAGAATAAAACGTGCTGAGAGTCCATAAGTTGACTGGATTTAGCCTCTTCGTGTCTCAATTAAATGATAGCCTGCTTGTAAGGTATTAACCAGGGGATTCCCTCAGGGGTCATTCTACCAATTTCCCATTCGCTCTTATTATATTATACTCCTACGTCCGGTCGCTTTGTGCAGTAAAAAATATGGAAAATAGGCTTATTTAACAGGCTTCTTTTCACTTATTCCTTTGCTGCCCACACATGTGCCGGTTTTCTCACGTACCTGCTACTAAACTGCATGAGCTATACGATACATTTTCCTAGTAATTCTGATATTAACAGCGGTATCATTGGTTCACATTTGCAAATCTGCAGGAGAAACAGAACAGGCACCGCAGCAGCAGCAGCTTGAACCGAATTAAACTTAATGTGTGAATCGAATGAAAGATGTTCTACCAAATATGTCATACCTGCATGCCTGTCTCATAAGTAACAAATATCGGACTACCGTTCATCCTCACAATATTGCTTTTCTCCCGGGACATTTATACGAGGTCTCATGGGTGTCTTGTAATGTGAACTTAAATCAATCCAGAGCGCAAGGATTCATGCCACTTTCACTTCAACTTGCCATCGTGTCATGCAGAAATACGACGAGATAACTCTCGGGAAATGAACATTCCATCAAAGGGACATGTAATTCCCCTGCTTCCAGAGGCAAAAGGCTATCCACTGGAATGACTTGGCTTGTAATACTTCGGAAACCAGCCTATCTATCATCTATCTTGGTGTAAGTCTTGGAAATCCCATCTACTTCTACAGATAATTTGAAGCTACGAGGTGCAAGTATGTGTATTCTTATGTCGTTACTGGCCCAAACAATGCCTTAACTTTCCCCACTACCAAACTAATAGTCATTTTTGGGCAATATTATGGCTGGCACAGGCGCAGATAAAATCTATCGCTTAGAAGCTTAAAAAATTATTTTTAGTAGCTTTCCATTTGAAATTTCTAGCCTGTAGTTCAGGAAATCCCTAAAGCGATGAAGTAATGCACATAGCAAATCACTAATGCAGACTTTCTGTCGTTATAGTAATTTAGTGCGAGCTACGAGGGACATAAAAGAAACAAAGTTACTGGGCTTAACCATCAGCCCATAACACTCAGTCAGATAGTCTCCGTTGTTCTTAAGAGTATCCTCCTTTGAGGCTATTGCGTGTGCTACCTCAGCAACACCATAAAACATACGTGCTACTGTTTCCAATTCTGACTCCTTTGAAATAATAAATTATGCTGTTCTGCTTCTCTGAATCATCAAGAGTACACGTGTAAATGCAATCAACTTGACAAAACTTGCTTCTGTTCAGCCATGTTTCTCCTTTAGGAAGTAGAACATTCCCCATTGTATCACATCTAACTACTTAGAGAGAACCTTGCCTTGAACCATGAAATGTTCACAATTGTTCTCTTTTCACCAAATAGGGTGAAAGGCTATCCGAGTGTGGATAAGACACTGAAGACAAACAAACGATTGGCAGAAGTGCAACAACGTTTGAACGACTGCTGCTTTAAGAACTCTTGGGTCCAAATTATTAGTCTCGTCTACGAAAATGTTTCAAGATGCTCAAAACTTATACGAGTGACACACAAAGGGCCATGTATTGTAGTGTAGGAAATGTCAAAAAAAAATTGCAGAGAAAGTAAGCTGCATTTCAACAATGGGCCGACAAAGCGGCAGCTACCGCAGATTCTCTTGGATATCAAAATTCTTCTATGGTGGGAAACTGGACCTCGGCTCGTTCTCGGTGTACCCTGCCGGAGCCTACCACTGGAAAGGGAAAGAAAACTTTTGCAAGAAATACAGGATTGAAAATCGGAAGATCATGAAGGAACGTACAGACGCTTGCTACAACTGTCTATTATGGTGATAGTCATACTCATCACCTTTGGAATGTTAGGTTTCAATCGGTACTCTCATTTGAGCTACCAGTCGTGGAAGTCCAGAAAATAGTCAGAAGCTACCAACACATTTTTGATGCTTTCGCGCATGCAGAAAGCACATCTTATATTTCTAAGCGAACAGGGCAGCACCGAAGGATTATTGAGAATGCAAATATTATAGACCTGGAAATAGGTCGTGTCATGTTTATCGAATTCGTTCTGAGAGAGAATATGTCAATGAACCAATACAGCCTGCAGAGATCCGCCTTTCGTATTCTACAGTCTGAATGATAGTGTTACTAAACCAATCTGTACAGGGATACTTAACATTACGAATCATACACACATTTACCGCATAATATCAGTCTCCGCTAATATTGTCATCATGGATAGAGAGGCATCCATTTTTAGCTTTATTCTTATATCCTATAAAGTTAAAAATAATTTGTAAGATGACGGTAAGGCATGTAGAATCTACTCCTGAATATTCTACATGGCTTCCGACCGATACCATTCACACTCTGCACGTCCACGTAGAAGTAATACGACAATCAAAGGCTACTTAATACGCACTCTGTCCTTTCATAATTTAAAAAAACAGCGTCTCTATGGCAACGCTCCTTGAGTACCCTCGACAGACATACCCACTTAAAGTCACACATACATACTCACATACGCTACCGATTATAAATGTATCGCTCGTGTCTAATTGGGTGAAAAAAATTGTTACGGAAGATTTGAGTGCATCTTTTTAGTTTGATGATGATATTTAACATTCTCTGAATGAACTGATATATAGATCATATAGAACGAAAATCCATCTACTGGGTTAAGATTAAATGCCAACAACTTCGCCCCATTTAATCAACAAGAACATGAATAATTATGATACCTCTGCCGCTTGCACTGTTATCGACCTCTATATGAGTCACTGTCCCCTCTTTCAAGTATAAAAATAATACCAGGTGCTTGAAAATTTCATAGCTGAGACCACAGTATATTACTGCTGTCTTTCAACTATCATACTGGTCTTAATAGGTGCCGTCGAAATTTGTATGCTTCTTTCGTGATTGATGAAGTTGACATTTAGTGTGAATTTATACATGATATTAAACGTAGAGGCAATACTTGGCAGGTTGGTCCAACCACCGCATATGCAAAATGACGGTGATCCTATAAGATCATTATGGCTACCCTCAGCTACCAAACTAATAGAAAAAGCATGTTGGGTGATATAGCACATAGCACAGCGTCTAAATAAAAAATGAAGCACAAAATCTCGACCAAAAAAAAGGAAGAAACACGAATGTATATTCACTTGTGAGAAATGAAAAACATTAAATAACAAAGTTTTGACAGTGATCCAAAATAAAAGCCAAGATTTCTATCGCACCTTCCTTCATCTTCAACGCTCCCTTCAAAGATAATTCGGCACGGCATCTTTTCTCCGTCTGCATGCATGCATAAAGAAGGCGCCCACACATGAAGCCGCTGGCTGCCGCCGTTACTTAGCTAGTTGTCTCCTGAAACAAATCTAAAACCCCCTTTCACATGCATACATAGCTACAAACTTCCTCGTCCAATGTGTTTTTAATCTCCGGTATCGGGGTTAAACACACCAGCTGCTTTTACGAATACTTTTTTCACCACTTATTTCCCATCAGACTACCATCTGCAGAATCCTAAACCTGCTCTCGCAAGAATTAAGCAAAGTTTTACGCACGGGGATTTTCACTTCATCGAATTGTAAACCCTTGCGGCGGCTTTATCACTACCGCGAAAGGTTAGCCCAGTACATATGAGTAACATTCATGTTACCTCGACAACTCTACCCATCGCTCCTGTGTACGGAAAAATTATATCGATTGTCTAATTAATTTTGGCCAACGAGGAATTGCAATGGGTTTGAGTCACAAATCTACAGCAGTAAGATCTTACAGGAATGATTTTTATGCAACTTAAGTACCTGGAGAAATCCTCTCGAGAAATCAAATGTGGGGCTGCATCGCAATATAAAAGCAACAGGAGCGTTACGTAAGCACTAAATGACTGAACATGAGAAACGTCAATGCTCATATTGAGCACTAAAAAGAAAAAAGCAACCTCAACCAATAATGCTCATGGCTTCGTGAACGACAGTAATAATTGCAGTGTAGAGAAATAACGAAAAAGGCCAACAATGAACAATAAATAAATAACAAATTGCTACAAATCATAATTCAGAGCTTAAAAACTCATTTATAAATCAAAAATCATAATCTATGGGTATGTATGTATGTATGTATACACATATATATTTATGCATAAATCGAATTAAATAAAAACAAACATTCAATTCTTTACACATGAGGAATAAAATAATAATAACTGCTACCATGTAACAACAATAGGAGGATACAGATGGATAGCTGCTGTATTTTTTTAAGTAAGAGCAGATGAGAAAAGTTCTTCAATCCATCCATCTGATCGATAATAATAACAATAACAACAACGAACCAAGAACATGAAAGCATTCAATTTAGCTGTTTTACACGTTCTTAACGTAAAAGTCCACTTAGATCTTAAAATCAAGGAGGAACTATTAGTAAGTGGCAACTTTATAGTACAAACTAATGTAAAATAAAATAAAGATGGACAACTTAATACGGCGATCTAATCCAAAATAATAGAGCTTACAATAATAATAGGTACAGTACACATATCCGCTTCATCATCAACATCTGAACATTCAAAAGAAATCCACTAAATAACATCATATTTGCGTCCATATCAAATGCTACAAGGCATGCATTATTCATCGCAAAAACAAACAAAACCACTACTTGTAAAATGTTCAAATTAATTACTCTAAATAAACCAGAGCAATAATGTTAATAACGATCATAATAATACTAAACATTTTTATCATCACCATCATAAGAATCGTGCGGTTACTCAAGTAATGTACTTTCTGCTCAGTGTCCTTCACCGCAGTTCAGTTAACCCCCTAATGATGCTCTTATAGTAATAAATCCGTCAACAACTAAAACACGTATGGTAATCACATGAAAAATACTCACCATTCCTTTTAGTTCATATCATTTGCCATTGCTCTTCAATTGCCAATTAGACTTACTAATTTCCGGTTACCAATAAGGTTTTACTGATTCTTTAACTTCAAATAATCGTATTCATATACTTTTAATAGGACTTGCAAGTTCAGCTACGTCAAGGTTGTATGAAAAATTACTGCATAACTCCTTCCATGCTTTCCCCGGCATACCAAGATTAAACAGCCGCCGGAGACTCAGCAATCGGTACAAAAACATGGCCGAAAAACTAAAATTAGGTAATCGTCTCATTAAATCATTGTATCGAACGGTCCCTCACAATAATACTTTTTCGAGCTCGGCTGCATAACGACTCGTGCATCACAAAACCCCAAAAAGATGCCGCTTCGGGTTTTCAATACTGCGTCTTCTTCTGAAGAGAAGACTTTTTTTATCTTAACCACACGGACGTACTGTGAATGTCTATAGAAAATAAATATGGTTATACATCTTAATTTCTGATGAGTCAGCAAGACGTGCGTCTATTAATATAAACTCTACCTTTGATTTCAATAGAATAAAAACTTATTTTTCTACCTTCACCCCAATGGTTTCCAATTACATGAAATTATTTTCCAATATTAATTTTAATTATTGCGACAGTTTTATTGCAAAACCTTTACGGAAATATTTCTCCGATCCTAGTTATTTTATTGGTACCTTTGCTGAGAGTTCAGCTCTCCACAGCCTTCCTACTTTGCTTATCAGAATCCTTACTGCCTCTGGGTATAGAGATTCTGTTGGAAATCGAGTAGTGTATATCATAAAATTAAATATTATAGTCCTCTTCCATCTTTGTTGCGGACAGACTCGTTTTATCCTAGACAAAAATTGTGTAAAATAAAACCTTAAGAAGATGCGCACACCTTAGGTTCCGTCTTAAACTTTGGAATAGTAGCTGCCCTGATTTTCTGTAGGAAGTAGTATTTACACTTCCTACACATAGTTGCCTATTTGGAGTATTATTTGCTTTCCACCTATAGCTAGTGACCTTGACCCTGGCTAGAGCTTCATAGACATAACATCAATAACATAAATGCTTCGATTAAATCCTATTTCATTACACACATTTAATTTGCGCCATCATGTGGCGATAGAAAACGAAACACATATAAACGTATGGTGTGATGAAGTCTTACTTTAGTAAGTTGTGAACCTTTCATGATTTACGAGCATTTTGGTTAGAAGGCGCAACTGAGACTGAAAGCTGTGTTACGTAAAATTACAAACATGCATAGGGTTATGAGATTCCGAAAAAACAAGATGAAAAATATCATAAGATCTTCAATAACGTTCGCAATTATCTGTCTCGTCTTAACGAAAACAAAATCATACATCATCCCTGAAGGATAAACTCGGATAAATTACACGAATATACTGACGAAAACGAATGTCCTAACAATCGATAGTTAGCGTCACAGAATCTGCTAAAATTCTTTGTTTTACAAATAAACCTATTTTACGATAAAATCGAGGAACTGGTAACTTTACAATCCTGCTAGATACAACAACTGCCATCCTCCGACATCAACCATAAAAATCAAAAACATTAGAGAGATTCTAACAATACTTCCTTGGCCCATATAAAGGAAAATAATTGAGAATTAAAATCTCGAAAAAGAAATAATAACAATGGGTAAAATCATTCTCACTGAAAAAAAGAATACTAATGATCTGGTAAAAGAGCAACGTGTAATGTAAAACAACCCGCCTATCCTCAACTCTCACGTCAGCCACATTGAACCCAAAGGGGTGAACTTTTTTTCGGGCCAAGTAATTGACTGAGTTTAAACAGAAAATTAAATCAGGACGATTTCAGAGTTTAAATACGAACAAAGAAGGCGGTAATCATTGGAACTCACTCCGGCTCTCTCTTCCCTAATTATTCAACAATCGCTCACACTATCCCATCTCTGAATCCTTTCTCCGTTCTTACCTCCTCATTCAATATTCAGATCTTTTGTTCGCAACGGTAAAAAATTCATGCAAATGAATGACCTAAGTAACAACTGTCTCCGCGTTGCATATCCCGCCCTGCCTTTCAGGGTAGTATTAAAGAGAAAGGGGAAATCGGGAAAGCTATAGAGATAACGTGATTGTTATGTACTAAGAATACTGGACTGTAATACTCCGCAAGGAGCATGCCTTAAGTTGTGGAATCGAGATTCCCAGCCGCTTTGTGAGACATGAGGAGAGAATGAGAGTAAGTTTTTTCTACTCCATTCCTTTTTCCTCCTTTCCCTACAACTTGTTACTCAACAATTCCAAGAGTTTATGAACATTTATATTATTCATGGAGCGAATCCATTATCCCAACTATTCATGCAGCAAAAAGATAAGGAGAGAGAGAGAGAGTGAGTACAGAATCAGATTTTTCCACTCATTTACGTGCCAAACGTGAAATGTCGTTGGGCTTGCTACCCAGGCGTGTCGCACGCAGTATCACTATCATCATGTCGAATTATTATTGAGCCCAGGAGCTTTCCACTCAAGTTTATAACGCACTATGCCAAAGCAATATTGTCGACGACAACAACCCTTCCCATTCATAGCTCATATAACCAACAATCCGGCTTGTGGAACCAAAAATCATCATAGTGCGATCATTCGTGTTAATTAATTGACACCTATGACCACAAACAATTCTACGATATGATGATAGCATGTGACATAGCTATTTCCACAGGACTCCCCGCAAAAACAAAACCAACAGTTCTGTGGCCTTCCAGTTGTGCAATACATGGCAGACACGGCAACGAGATACAAGACACGAGGAAGAAGGGTAGTGAATAGCGAATACCCGCAGAGCCGGTGGTGATGGTGGTACACTGGCAATAAAGGAAACGAATGAGTTACACTACTCCATATACAATGCTGCTCACATGAAGAAGAGAATTTCCAGAACAGCCCTAGTGCTATCTAGTAACTAAAAAACTGCTCCAACGAGCTGAGCAGATGGATCGTCAGAACGATTTTGTACCTTCAACTTATATGGAAAATTGTATACAACGACTTTCGACAGTTGTAAAACAAGGCCGGATGTCAAATATTTTTGCAAGTAAAAGTAAGTAATCGTAAGAGAAAACCCTGGGCGCTGTCTATATATTCCTCAAAGGAGAACTTCATACAGATTTTCCAGTTCAACGTGTACCACCAACTACCACCAAAAACATGGCTTGCGTAGTCATAAGAAGCCACGATATATAGAATTTGAAGATAGACCTGGCTTGTCCCAAAGAGACCCTCCAAAAATGGCAACGACTTGCATGAAACTAAACTAAATGCACAGGTTAGGAGGAATGACAATACTGCTCTTGTCGACATGTCAACCAGTTCTTTTCCCGAGTACACGAGCAAGCATTTCTCCTATTTGTACGCCTACGCTATCACCACTGGGACAGCCAGTCGGTCTGATGTACCCCCATCTTGCTCTCTTTCTCTTCCCCCTACGTCCTCTAAAGAATTTGGAGACTATGTGAATTTCAGCCTTTTAAATGCAAAGCAAACTTCATAGTGGAGAACAACCGAGAAGACATAACGATATTTTATAGTCGTCGTTGCCCTGCGTCAGTTCAGTTTGCCGATTTTCAAAGAGAAAATATCCTCCGAGGAAGGAGAACAGAAAAAAACAATAACGGAAGCGCATTACACCTACCATCCATTCAAATATACACAGAATGATTTGATTAAAACTACAAACGAAAAAAAAATTAACGCAAAGCCAAAGTAGAGACTCGAGTGACTACCGAAAAACTGAATTCCATGTCGTAATAAAATCTTATCGTACTGCCAATCAACGCCATAAATTTTGAAACTATTAATTACCTTTCTCTTCCCAATCAACACGAAACAGATGGCAAGAGTAGTTCACTTTCTTGACCAAGAAAAACCCCATGAAATTCATCGTTGCCTCCGTCATCATCACCATGAACGCTGAAGACATCTAGACTCACTTACAAGTCACGCGGGCTGTAAAAGTAGGGCCGAAGACGGAAAACTGTGAAGCTAGCTTGATAATTACGACATTTCCAACGACAATTCCAACTACAGCAATAATAATTCCAAGTAAACAATATCTCAGTTGTTCCCTTTACACACTCTCAGACACAGCATTTTTTTCAACCCACGCGAATCTGACAACAGCCGTCAATTTCCCCTTATCAAACCAAAAGTTTGTTCTCGTCTCAAAAATTATTATCTTTCCACCCCAAAAGGCGGAGGCGGCTCGGAACTTTCCTGTTCCTCCCTTTCAGTCTCCTCCGACCGACTCAAATAAAGTATTACACAGTATAAATACACTATAGATCAAATAGATCGCTTTTCCTTGGCATGTCGTCCTCCTCCTCCTTTCTTCTTCATCTTTTTACACACGTTTTGTCGTGTAGCTTTTCCATCTATTCATCATATTGTATTATAAATACTGAGGAAATACAACATTCTTTTCGTCTTCTTGACACCTGATACAGAACGTGTAACAGATGAAAACTGTGATACCACGGAATGAAAAAAAAACTTGTATTCATTTCCTCAGAATCTTTTTACTCGTACAATAGGAAAACTTAATGGGGAGCACAACATAGAAAATAAAAAATCTTACTAACGAGAACCAACTCAAGCTATACAGGAATACAAGTAAAATTGCCAGAGGAGAACTCTGAGTGTTATTCTCCTTCTTCTTAAAAGTCACATCGCTGTTGGAGGGAGGAGGCAATGGTTACATACACATGCGGTATTTATCCACCATTAAGGCTTGATGATTATATTTACTTGGTTAAAAATAAAATAAGATCACAATATAAGATGCCTGACACTGGAAGCAGAAAAGAACTTAAATTAAAAAACAAACAATCGAACTCAATCAAGCCCTCGTTTAAAATTATGAAATGATGATAAAAACTTCACACCTCTGCATCGCTATACATTACACATGTGTTCCTCTAACGGCATTTTTATGCTTCAAGTATATCAGAAGAATAAATTAAAAACTACAATAATACAAACGGTGGTCATTCCATCGTATTTTGACTACCTCTCCCAGGCTTTTCTAAATGCGACCATCAATAAAAACGTTTTTATAACAGCTGTATACAGGGATCATGGATGATGATACTGTTGACTTCTAAGTTCTCATTATGCATGCAGTACTGTCGATAACCATAATCAAATCATGTCTTGTATCATATGTTCTGTTCATTCTTCACCACTTATAGCGAAGGTTGTTGTAGCGAAAAATAATAGTATTCTTTCAACATCACTCTCATCATAACAATTTGAAACTGCGATCCATCAATCAGAAATTTGTTTTTCTTTCCCCTTGCCTACTACCTATATAAAATTGTAGAAATACCATGATTATTGCCTTAATTATTTACTCTGTCAAACAGTAGAAGTTTACGTATTTCTCTCTCTCTCTATCCTCTTCCTCTTGAGATTATTATTATTATTAGTATTATTTATTATATGGAAGTTTCCATTCCCTTTCAACTTATTCATTCTCTATACCCCCACATACTGTACCCTTCAAAATCAATACTATCCTTCATCACTCATCATTCTCTGAATACATGCAAACACACAACATGCATCAAATATGTATTTATATACGGCTATGAATGCATATATCATGATTCTTGTTACCACCTACCTTAACATTTAAACTAAAAACTGTTCATATTATCTGGTGAAGGTACACTCAAAATTATTATTGCTGCATTATACATCATTATTATGCAAATGCAATCGCACAGGAATATCATATATATCAACATGCTTAAAAGTGTATCAAACCACCCAAAGGCTTTCTGAGAAAGTCAGTGTAGGATCACTCCCCTATATGATTCTATCTTCTATAATAATATATTTATATACACACATCGTCAGATACCTTCTCTCCGTTTTCTTTTGTAAGTTGACATTCTGGCAATAAGAATAATAATACTTCGCCGTCATCAGTGTGTTTTTAAGTGACTTAATTAATCGTGATCATGATCATCGTCATTATACCTTTAATATGTACCATAATAACCTAAAAGATCTGCCCTAGTATACTTTTACACAAAAATTATAGTCTAGCAGAATACTGAGATTCACGTCCTTCTACTCTGACTTCGTTCCTCTCCCTTCTTTCCCTATCTTTACCATGATCATAACAGCAATAATAATACTAATATATTAATTGAAAAACCTAGTATTATTAATAATAATTAGAATGATAATAATAATAATGGATTTTTGCTTTTCTCCCTAAAAAAGTCTTCTTCATTCTCATCACAGCAGCAGCAGCAGTAGTAGAAGAAAAAAAACTGTTCAGCCGTGTGTTTGTGTATACATGTGGATAGCAGCACTTACTCTTTAAAACGTGTTCTTGTCGGGATACTTGACAGCAATGAGTGCTCGCTCACCCACATGTTTTTTTCCACTCCTGGAACTCTCTGCATTATACAATTCATCAGTGACAGGAAGAAGGTTATCCGAGAAAGAGAATTAACCTCATGGGAGTAGAACTCTGACGCTTGTTCTGTCGTAGAAGTA
>JAQFYD010001525.1:0-11889 GCA_034694225.1 Bourletiella hortensis
TGGAAGGAAAATTTTAATGCTCTCAGTTATAATGCTAAAATAGTTTTTATAGTGCCAGATTCCATAATGCCAAGGCACCTTAAAAATAAAGCCATTTAAATAAAATTCCTTAGAGTAACAACTGCCAGTGACTTGTATTTTAATAGCTTCCGACAATTTATATTGTATCATCTCGTGATTAGTAAGTCACATTGTATACTATACATAGGACAGGCGCCGCATAAGAATCGTTGTTGACCTCTACCATGAGCTTCATATCCATGGTAATGTAATCTACTGCGTCGTTCTGGCGAGAATTCTTTCGTGGTAGTCTTTTTTACAATATTTCGGTAACTATTGCACAGCCGTTACCGCGAAAATCTTCGTGCAGCACTCAGTTAGGCCTTGAAAAAGTCCTATACACAGTGCCACAGGCTCGGCCGTTCGGGTTAACTGCAAAAATCTCATGCATGGAACATTCATTAAAAAATCTCCGTGAAGAATATTCTGGGAAAACTAATTGCCGTTGTGAAGAGCATTGTGCCTTTTAAGGCCATCCAATTTATCTTCGTCAATGGCACGTGAATGCATGTCAGTGCGCCTATGTAAATGCGGGATTACCTTCTTTGTTGGTGTATAACTTTTCAGAACCCTCAATTGCCTCGACAGCCCTTATAAGATCATCCAGGTATAACGGTTTTTGGTTGCAGCACTTCGTATTCCATACAGCAAGAGTTGACCGATATCGTCGAAAGTGGTCTCAAAATGACCGTCACCAAATGTAGTTGTGCATGACAGATCTTGCACTCAGAACTTGCAGGCAGCACTGTGATTGCTGCAGCGGTAACTCATTATATTACAATTATGCTTACGGTGACAGTTCTGGAGACGATGAAATTCAGGTATTCTGAAGGGGTAGTTTTTGACCGGTGGCCGCTAGGTATGCCACAAATCGTGACCCCGAAATCAGAGCTTTTTGTCATATGCATATGGTTTATCATTTGCACATAGTGTAATCAAATGGGAAAAGGGTGACCATCAAATCAGGACTTCTGGCATCCCTAGGTCGCACGGTAGACGGTAACCATGTCTGCATTTTGTACATGCATCATTGCAAAGTTCTTGAACTCTTGAAGTGGAACCATGAAGACGAACCAGGAGCTTGTGGCCTGTGCCTGAAGATGAGATCTGTTAAATCATCTAGTTAGTTGACGGCTCCAACAACGTGGATGCACATTTCGGTAAACAGAAAACACAGGCTTGAAAACAATAAGCAAAGGAAAAACTATCTACGGGAAACCAAACTTTTAGGCCAATCATGGGACTTATTATAAGGTATAGTTCAATTTTGGGGTGCCTTGGGTTCCGGTCCCAGCGTTGCATTGGGGAGGTCGCTTGGTAATAATTACTATCGCATTTGTGGAAACTTTTGGTTAAATGTCTTGATGAAATGGCATTTGTTGAAAAAATTACTTCATGACTAACTTCTCGATGTTCACCCAAACTCATATTTAGTAGTTCACATCGCATTTCATTATTCTTACATGTTTTGAACTAACCTCCTGAACTGAGCTCCGAAGTTGGTAACTAGCGGGATTAGTACAAGCGACCTGCGTACAGATCTTGATACTCGCTTTCAAAAAATGTTTCTTGTGTTTCAACGGACAGTGTTAAGTGGAGTATTGCATACAATGACCTTTCATAGCTGTCACCAAAATGATCCCAAATAGCAGTAGTTTCAACCAGCATTGTTAAGTTTTCATAAAACGGACCAAGACCGCAATAAATGCGGTTGGGCTGATTCGCGTCAGTGATTCGGTGGGTATAACTTGAGATTTAGATAAAACTTCAGCTCGGGCTCATGGCATGCCTCTGCCACTTATGGGCGAATTTTTTGAGCGATGTTGTTGAGTCGGACAAGTACAATACATGGTCGTAACGTAACGTACCTGACCTGTCTTCTAAACATTATTCGACCACCGCGCTGTTGCAGCTACGAGAGCAACGCTTGTAAGAAGCCTTGGGTAATGCCTGTTATCCATAATCACTGTGTCATAAAGTTCATGCTGGAGAAGAACAATGACCTGAATTGAACAAGAACGAAGCGAGTGAAGCAGCCCTATAGTTGGCAATAGTATTATAGATTAGCATATTTAAGTAATTCTGTAAGGTTATGATTATGATAGAAATAATAAAATTGAATGGCTAGGCAAAAGACGATATCTTGGTAAGCCGTGTTGTGTGCCCAGTTGTTTGTAGTGATATTGCAGCGGGAATAATTTGCCCAACCATGTCTCGCTCGAGTCTGCTTCTTTTGGACAGTGATTATGGTGGAAGGCCAGTCGCTTCCCTCAACCTAATTAGGCTGAGGGCAAACGGCAAAACCAAGTTCATAAACATTTGCATGTTTGGGCTTTGATAGCAGATTACGATTGTTGGCCGACGATGCTGCACTTCATTTTTGTCAGCTATGGCCGGCGAATTATTCCAATTTCTTTCATTCAGTTTTCGCAAAGCTTTCACCGCTATACGCTACGGAGAGTGACTGTGCTTAAATTTTAAAAATGTGAACAATTCCTATCGCATTTCGTCCCACACGTCTACTACATTCCATTGTTGTATGGCCGCCTCAGGAAATCTCGCATTCGTTTTTGTAATCCCTTATTTTCGTGATAATCAAATTGTTGAATATAATCCAAGAAATGTCTTAAAACTCTGAAATATACTAATCGAACTCGATATTTTAAACCTACAAATTAGTGCAAGTGATGCCAATTGGAAAAAATCAAAGTTATCCGTAGGGACTAGCCAGCAGTTTGCAGTGAATATAATAATTATCGAATAGTGAAGTTGTAAGGAAGCGGATTAACGGATCCAGATTATCTAATCAAACTGGTACACAAAATCGTTTGATGTAGCGCTCTGTGTAAGTTTCTAAAGCAGATGGAAAAACTGAGTTTGATAGCAAATGATTTTCCATCAGCAGTTGCAGTTAGAGTCCGTTCTTCTAACAGCCCTGTACCTTACGTTAATTATCCAGCTTTCCGAGCGTAATTTGAGTGAAAGACTATTTTTAATAAGTATTCTATCATTCCTGAAGCTGATTATGTGGGCTTAGGATATAATAATTTTTATTCGAGGCGAGTAAACTTGATCCTATCGAAGAATTCAGTGAAGATATGATCAATGGATCTAACTAAATACATGATCATAGAGCTTAGGTTCTGCAGCTACCTAACTGTTATCTACGCCATCGAAGCTTATGTCGCGTAGTCAGTTTTGAAAAACAGTTTGTGTGTAAACCCTTTGCAGAAGTTTCACTTATATTATGTTTCTGGTTTATGAGTCTGATGTTGTAAAATTTTGATTGCAGAATTCCGTATAGGAGCTTCCCAAGACGCCGACATCTGTTTTTCTGAAGAAATGAAGACACTTAATGCTTGTGTTCAATGCAATGCACTGCTAAGAGCATAGAGACTTTATTTGAACTGCTGAGATTTTATCTTAATCTTTCTTACGCCTGTTCGGGTAGTCTTCCCCCAGTTGGTGTTCAAATATTGAGCGGTGGATATCCTAAAACCCTGAAGGAACATGGGTGACGATGGCAGCAGCGTTCGCGTTGCTCTTCGGTAAAGAAATTTGATTGTTTTGCAGCTCTATCCTGATGAAGTTAGAGTTAATCCTAGGATATGTGTAAAAGAGCCCGTTGTGTTTTAGCCCTAAAGGACGCCAGAAATTTTACAACTTAATCAAAATTTTAAACGGCATTAGCCTTTATTGTTTTAGCGATGTCCTGTAAAATCGTATTTGAGAGTGATGCAAGCAGAAGTTAATACTGAAGCACACGCGACAAGATTTCATGGAATAGGTTTCAGTTAATTAACGAAGCCTGACAGCCATAGAAGTAGCGTTCTCTTGAAAGCCTTTGTACAAACATAGTGTGCTTGGAGGTCGAACTCCCATTTCGATATTTTAATTTCTGGGGCATCTGGCTTCACACTACACGCGGTTGACAAAAATGGTGATGAAAAAACCTCAGTTGTCATATGCCTACGAGATACTGAGTCAATGAGTAGGAAACTTGATCTGCCCACGTGATTGTTGGATTCATGACATGCACCAAATATGGGCATTGTGACATTGAGAGGCTATATAAGTGATTCGGCGGAGTTCATCAAGGTCTTCTATTGACCTTAAATATAAAAAGAGTTAACTTCTTTATTTTAAATCAATAACGAAGAAATTCACGGTTTTGATGCGAACAAGTTGGATGTTACGGATAACTACAGTTCATTATTATTTTTTGCACCAGCAGCTTATTCGAAGTTTTTAGCAGTCGTTAACTCAGTATCTTCCCAAAAAGCGTCACCATTCAAAAAGTACGTAGTAGGATCCAAAACCCACGGTTTTGCCTTGTGCATTTTAGCGGTCATCAAAGCGAATGTCCGTTTACATGAAGTGCATGACACGGACTTTTTGTCATTGTTTTTCACAAGCCAAAGCGTCACGTTCAAACTTCGACAGCTAATTATTCATGCCGCTTTATTACTTTTGCAGAATACGTCCTGCACTAACGAGAGAAGTTATCGACGGATGCAAGATTTGTACCAGTGTTACCCCAGGAGTGCCTCAAGTTTGGATTGGAGGAAACCATGCCTTTACATATGATTATGTGTTCGACTCGGACGCCGTTCAAGAATCAGTCTTTCAGACTGTCACCTCGTTGGTGGACGGTTGCTTGGACGGTTTCAATGCCACAATCCTGGCATATGGACAGGTGGGAGAATGTTGCAATTTATGAATGATTAATGGTCGTTGTCCATTTTCGCAGAAGGAAGAGGGAGTACAAGGAATTTTTGTGAATAATTTATATTTGCAGACTGGCAGCGGAAAAACGTATACCATGGGAACGGGATTTGAGGTAGAAGGAAGGAACAGTTATTCTACTGTTACAGAAACACAGGGTATAATTCCTCGAGCCGTTCATTACTTATTCGCCAAGATCAAAGAGCGTATCAAAGAAGCCGGAGATGCTGGACATCCTTCCCCAGACTTTAAAGTTAGCGCTCAGTTTGTGGAGCTGTATAATGAAGAGATTTTTGATCTCATAGAACCTGAGGCAAAGGTAAATTTTTGGAAATGTTTGTTAGCTGTGTATTTTAAGAAACGTCCTTCTTAAAGTAGATTCTAGTTTCTCATTTAGAAGTTAATATACTGTTATGGAAATGAGAAATTCAACTCAGTCAATTTTTAAATGTAGAATGGAAGCGGTCGTCGACCCCAGACCGCCGGCTCCATAAGGATTCATGAAGATCCTTCCGGTGGAATGTATCTAGTTGGTGTAAGAACTAAGTGTGTTGAATCCGCTGAAGTCACGATGAGGTGCCTTCGTGAGGGCGCTCTATCACGTACGACTGCCTCCACCAACATGAACGACCAGTCTAGTAGATCTCACGCGATTTTTACGCTACATATTAAGCAGCAAAGAGTCATTAGCGGAGACGAACCGGAATCTCAGACTGAATTTGAAACTCTTACAGCTAAGTTTCATTTTGTTGACTTGGCGGGCTCCGAACGACTTAAGCGTACTGGAGCGGTGGGTGAGCGAGCCAAGGAGGGGATTACAATTAATATGGGTCTGTTGGCGTTAGGGAACGTCATTTCTGCTCTTGGAGATACCTCTAAGAAGGTGCTACATGTTCCGTACCGGGATTCAAAGCTCACACGTTTGCTGCAGGATTCCTTAGGAGGAAACAGTCGGACCATAATGATCGCTTGTGTGTCACCCTGTGACCGGGATTTCGTCGAAACGCTAAATACTTTGAAATATGCAAATCGTGCTCGTAACATCAAAAACAGAATTACAGTTAATCAGGATAAGAGTTCTCGTTCTATCGCCCTCTTGAAGCAGGAGATTCAGGCTCTGCAGAATGAGTTACTCGAGTACAAACAGGGTAAGCGAGTTGGTGGTGAAGACACATTAAGTGACACTTGGCGTGAAAACCTCATGCTTCATGCGGAAATAGAAACCCTGAAAAAGCGCATCGGAGCGTTGCAGGAAACTGTTGACATGCTGACTATTAAAAATTCTGAACTTCTGACGGAGCGCGTCGTACAAGAGAGATTAGGAGCAGTGGATTCAGTGGAAGGTGCGAACGCAACTAATGATCTGACCCAGCTTATACAAGGCTATATGCAAGAAATCGAGCAACTGCGAGCCAAACTAGTGGAATCAGAAGCAGCTTACGAGTCCGTTCGAAAAAGCTTGTCACCACGACAGGCACTTTCACCTAGATCAGTGACAGCCATCAGTGAAAACTATAATGATCTCATTGAGGAAGCGAAAAAGGAAGTAGAAAAAGAAAAAGATTTGCTGCAGCAGTTGCGAAATACTTGTGACGTCAGTGGATCTGAATCTGACTCCAGTTCCGAAGAAGAAGATACTGAGAACAACGTAGATCCATCTGAAAGTCCTGATTATGCATTAGCTACGTTAACCAATGATATATCAGTAAAGACTCGTCTAATTGAGCAGCTTGAAGCCAGCCAAAAACGGATGGAACTGATGCGAATGCAATATGAGGAGAAACTGTGTTGCTTAATGAATCGCATCAAGGCAACTGAAGTGGAGCGGGATAAAGTTATGAGCTCCATTCGTGGCGAGGACAAACTGAAGCAGGTCAAGGAAGATTATGAAAAGAAACTGGGAGCTCTAAATTCAGAACTAAAGAAGTGGCAAAGTGCGCAGAAGGAACATGCGCGGGTGCTGAGAAACCAGACACAATACGAACGTCAAATAAACTCTCTACGAACTGAAGTTGAGAATATGAAACGAACGAAAGTCAAATTAATGAACCAATTAAAAACAGACGGAATAAGGTGGCGTGAAATTGACTCAAGACGAATGAAAGAAATTAATCAACTAAAGAAAGAGCAGCGGAAGAAGGAAATCGCGATAAGAGCTCTCGAAGGGGAAGCAAGGAAGAAAGAATTAGTACTGAAACGAAAACACGAAGAAGTCAACGCTCTAAAAAGGATTAAAGGCATGAGTGGAAAAGCTAGCGGTCTTGTCCAGGTTAGGGTTAGTCCAGTGAAAGCAAAACAACGCTGGGCTAGAATTAAAGACCACCTGGTCAAGAACGTTACGACGAAGCAGACTGTGGCCACTTTGGAGCAGGAGATGCTCACACTGATCGAACAACGGAAGGACTTGAAACAGGATATTGAAAATTTGATGAAGGAAAAGGCATCGGGACAGGTTCAATTATTTGTTTTTCAACTTTAGGGTCATATTTATTGATAGTTATTATTAGTCTTGCCATGTTTTGGATTTACAGGCTAGTCCCTCGGATATGAACCTCATTGTCGAAGATATAGAGAACTTTACAGCCAAATTGTCTTACGTGGATGAAAGAGTGAGTGAGCTTCAACAGACTATAATGGAGTTAACCAGTGCTCGTGAAGAAGAGGAAACTCCTGATTTGTCAGAGCTTGTTTCTACCCTCAATACTCAAGAAGTTGGCTACGTGTTCAGTAAACTTTATGAGCAGAGCGTATCTACGATGACAGAATGTGCGAATGCTGCCACACGTGAAATGGAACTCCAGGAGAAACTAACACATGTAAGCTGTTCCTGTTTTTAATTTTCCATGTGTTACTTCTGTCATGTTTTTCAGTTGTTGACTCTTTTTTAGGCCGAGCGTGAGCTATACGTAGCTCGTGACTTGCTGCAGCACATCATGCTAAATCACCGGGATAACGTATTTCTCCCAGAGGAATTGGTAGCCAAATTCCAGAGTCTGAAATCCGATTACCGCTATAATCCGATGAGTGATTCTGCAGAAAGGTAGATGCAAATAATTAGATCATCATTGGTATTTTACTGATTTTAATAGCTCCACTTTCAGCATCAGCAATGGATCAGACTCTCATTTCGTCAAGCCTGCCCCTCCCTCGTCGAGAACCGAGAAGAAAGCTCGAAGACTTACATCCACTCCGTCTGAACTTCTTTTAGGATCTGGAAGTGGAGAAAGTAGTCGACCTGAATCAGGGACTGATCAACTTGAAAAAATAGGTCAGTGCCATCAGTAGAAGGTTTATCAAATAACTCTTCCTTCTGCATTAGTTTTTTTGAAAATATTGTATAACATCCTACAGCTGCGCCCACGTTGGTACCAGAGGATTCTAGGAGCTTCCAAGGCATTAACACCATTCGTGGGTCGTTTAGAGGACGGCGAAACACTTATGTCATTCCACCCGGCGAGTCTTTCGCTAATCAGGCCAGCGCAGCAACGTCTTCCGTTTCTCAGGCGTCAGTTGATTCTTCACGCTCAACAAGTTCCTTAAATCGTAAAAATGCGCCAACACCTTCATCCATTACACGGCTAAAGCCGCCCAACAATAACATTACATCGGAGCGCATGAATTCAAACTATGTTACCGATAAAACTGCCGATCAAGACCGCTTTGAGTAATAATGCATCGCTACTAATTCTTATCATTCTGTTACCTATCTAGTCAAGAAATTGAAAAGTCAAGTCACCCAGTTATGGTCATCAATAATAATACTAGTAGCTGTGAACAGCCGTAGGCTCCCTGCTTTTTGAGTAGCATTATATAATATATCTTACTTCATGTCCTCATCTAGATGTAGTAACTAGATCAGTAGTAACTGCTACCCCGCGCCAGTGTCGGAGCTCATGAACTAGTGCAGTCATGGATTGTTTCAGGGAAAGAAACTTGCTTGAAAGCTAATTATTAGGTTAAATATGAGGCATCGGTTGCTATAAGTATGCGTTGATATCAAAATATAAGCCTGTTGGTGGTGGGTCTTATCATGTTGTCGAAGATGAAATCTAACATACTAATCTTGTTTTTTAACAATTGAAAGGTCACCAAGTAACACGCCTCCAGGGTCACCTAACTCCCAGCGGCGATCTAATTATGCCGATAACAATGTTTTCTCCCGCTTGACTGGCAGTCAGGGGATAGATACAAGCGGGATTGGAATCATTCGTCCGGTGCGAACGGTACGCGCTTACCATAACTGCCTAAATACTGGGCACAAATATATAAATTACATGCTAGAAGATATTTTCATGTCATACAAATTAACATTCCTACTCTATGGCAGACATCAAATCGTTCTCTGCTTATAAACGTTTCGGTTGCGGAGGGTCATTCCAAACCTGTGTTATCCGTCTTTGCAACTGAAGACAAGCTATTCACCGGCTCGAAGGATTCCACAGCGAAAATTTGGGACCTGACCACTGGTACCGAGATACATTCACTTGTCGGCCATCCCAATAATGTTCTGTGCGTTCGTTATTTGGAGGACATGGGTCTAGTTGTCACAACGTCTCATTGTTATATCAAATTGTGGGACGTACGTGTGAAATCCAAAGCTTCCTGTGTAAAAACTTTATGCTCCTCAGGATGCATGGCCGATGAATCCGTAAAGTTTGATCCGGGTAACCGGCTCAATCTTCTTCCTCCTGGTGAACAAGTTGTAAATTGCATTGCAAGCAGTGCTCAAAGTATGTTCACACCATATGGTGAACGAGTCCGGCGGTGGGACCTACGCAAGTTCCAGTCAATTGGTCTTCTTCCTGGCCGACACGGATCCAATGTGACTTGCCTGGACATGGACAACATCTCTTTCGTTTCCGGATCCAAAGACCATTCTATAAAGGTTTACGAGTGCAGTGCTGGAGTTGCTCTAGGGGAATCTTCTACAACAACTCAGTATGCTTTAGAGCCACCACATTACGACGGAGTTGAAACATTCGCAATATCTAATCGAGTATTGCTAAGTGGGTCCAGAGATACTTGCATCAAGCGTTGGGATCTGGATAGAAAGGAAATGGTCATGTCTCTCAACAATGCCCATGGTAGCTGGATAACTGGCCTATCTTTTGCACCCAAAAATGACTCAATCTTCTTGTCGTGCGGACGAGATGGCATGATCAAAGTCTGGAGCCTCAATGAGTGCCGTGAACTAGGCAAAGTTGATGCCCATAAAGGAGCTGTTAACTGCATGACCACCAACTCCAGTCTAGTTTTTACTGGCAGCCAGTAAGTCCCGATTCTTTCATTATTATTATTTTGTAGTACATGCAAAAGTTCTTGTGACAGCAGATCATTAACCACTATAGTTGGATGTCCCTTTACCGCTGAATTTCTGAACCGCCACAAGTTCTGAATTACTTTTGCGACTCCTACTGGCACGGAGAAAAACTTGTTGACTTTTGAAACTTATGATAGAACCACCTCGCTGAGGCTGAAAAATTTTATTATAATATAACTACAAATTATTACTCGTCTCTGCATGGCAGTTTTATGTGTTAACTTCAGAAGAAAGATTTTTTTTCTATTTCATTTGTATAGCGAAGGAAGAAAATAGTAGCACCCGTAGGTCCGTAGGTGGTGAGGGAGGTGGGCGAGCTGTGTGAAATGATGGTTGCCGTGCTTTCCCGACAGTAAATGAGCTCCCGCCATAAGGAACTCATTTCGTTAGTTTTTTACCATGAACAGCGAATGAGCTTGACAAGTTTTAGGCCTATAGTGTGTTGCAGTTGCAGGGTAGAAAGCGACAACGTATCAGTTCTCATGAAAGCTCAGCGTAGCTAGCCTTCCCCAGAACAAAAGTTGTGTTTGATTTTTCATTGCTTTGAAAGGTGCAAGCATAATTTTGTCTTAATGTTCGTTTACGCACGCAGCTATGGACAAGTAAGATTTTGGAGAGTATCGCAATCAAGACTAAACAATATCATGATGTTTCAAAGCGAATCCTCAGAAAATATAATGACCATGTCAACTGGCCGCCTGATGGGCTTGTCAATTTAATATTAATTTCGTTATCAACCAGGGACGACACAGTGAAACTATGGAAAATTAGACGCCATCCTGATAGCACTGCCGATTTCCTTTCGGATGCCTCACCCTAGCGGCACTAAAATTCTGGTCTGGAGTTTTTCCCGCGACTTGGTGCGTTGCTGGCTGCAGAACATCCGTTGCTTGGTGGTTTTCAAGTCTTCCATCTTCCGCCTGCGCTGCGACGCATTTACGTTATTTCCTGTATCTCGATGCGCCTGCATTCCGATCGAAAGTATTTCCATTGTGATAATTTACGCATTTTCAGTTTTTACTTTAACTAGAGTTGTGTACTGTAGCAGTCAATTTAGTGTTTACACGTTTAAAAATGTCTTTTCGTCCGGTTTTGAAATAATTTTTATGTCGAAAAAAGTATTCAATTTCTTGTCTACTCGGAAATAAATGAATAACTTAATCTAATTCTCTGCCTTCTTGTCTCACCATTCTGCATTTACATTCTTCAGCACTCCAGCTACTTCAGCGTGTGTATTAGTGTTGCAGTACACTGCAGGAGTAAATCCTCTGAATTCATGCATATTCACCTCAGTTCCCTTGCATAAATTTTGAAACCGTTGAGCTGTACTTATTTTTCAATCTGTGGAACTGGAACTCATCCGAGACCAGAGGATATTATGTTTTAAGCTTCTTCTCTAGGTTTATGCTTTGTAAATGAAATTTTCATCTGCTTCTAATCAGTGTACGATGTTTGCTTGCTGCCATTCTTCATGACTTAGGAAGTGGGTGTAAACGTAAACATGAACTATCTTATCGTGCACGTCTACCGCATGAGAAGTTATTTTTACCCTGGTTCATTATGGCTTGCGTACGGAGTAACTCACGGGAGGGGTAAAAGCTTAAGTTATGTTCCTCCAGCTTTCCGTTGGTGTAGGAAGAAAATTCGAAGCAGTATTAAGTTGAAAGAACGACGTAAAGAAGTCTGACTTCTATGCCTATATTCATTCTGTAGACTGTATGCCACTCGTGAACGCAGGGTGTATGTAGCCAGTTGCCAGTAAACATCATGTTATATGCAAGAAG
>JAQFYD010001526.1:0-11887 GCA_034694225.1 Bourletiella hortensis
TTTGCTGACTGGAGAAAAAATGAACTTTTCAGTCAGTCAGTCAGGAAGAAGAGAAAACACGTGTCTGGGGTGCATGAAGAAGGATTGCATGTACTAGGTCTTCTTGACAAGTAAATAATGGTTTGTATGACCCGGCGTAAAAGCTGAGGAACAATAAGCCGATGATTATTGTGCATTATTGGCCGTATCTGGGATGGTTGGGTGAAAAATGTTCCCACATAAAAAACCTCTATATGTGCATCGTTTGCCTTTTATTATTAAGGGTGTGTGGAAAAGGGGGTAAGATGAATGAAGATTTAAGTCTACAAAAGTTCTCCTCCTTCCTCACAGGGTGAGAATGGAAAGACACATATGAATCTCTTGTCTTTAATTGTTGCTTACACTGCGGAATGTGTTTCTGTAATGATTAAGAGTACAGTAAGTTAGTACTAACAACAGCAGCAGCAGCCGTTGCGGTCTCCGTCGGAATTCAAAAGTTAAATATACGAATGCCAACAAGGGGGATTCATCTTTCGGTAATAACTATTATGTTCATGAATGAGGGATTTCGGATATGCATGCTGGTCCCCTTTGAAGGAGCATTTTTATGTTATATGGATGAGATGTCGTATTTTATGCACGTACAGGAATGCCTCTTTTTTCCTGTTCCGGTTCCACATTGTAAATCATTTCAAGTATGTCACATCTACATAGCGGTGGAGGATATTATTAAAGGAATCAGTTGTCGCCGTTTTTGAAGCCAAAATAATTTCTTATTAACTTGTATATACACTTTCTTCTTGAAGAAATAGCATTCAGACAGAACGGGAAGGACTTGAAGTAGCTTAATGTGTTTGTATTTTGAGTATTTATATCTGAATGTGATGCTGCACAGGAGGTGTCGGTTTATTGGAAAAAAATTATTATTATAGCTATAGCTATATACATGAAATCGCACGGGGTTAGCTTTTCTACTTGTAGCAGCAATGTGTTTTATGGAAAAAAGTATTCGCTCTGGCATATTTTCTCCAGACCTGTGCAACGTTCTATGAAACACATAAAAAAAGTCGGTCAGTGACTTTGTCACTGCACAGACTATCCAAAGACTTTTAAACTTGAGAGGACTCATAAAAACAGAGAATTGAACGGCAGATCATGCCTTAAGTTTCATCACTCAAAGTCTAATACTATAGCATTTTCCAGTCGTAATCATGAGTGGTGAAGATTAGAGCTGTCAGTAACTTAGAGAAGGGCATTTTATAGCGTGGAAATCCATTATGTTGGTTTCAACCCTCGTGAATCAATGTCCCGTACTTTTCTACTTTTTTCATACCGATAATTCGTATCGTGTAGAAACGTAGATATGAACCATGTAACACTAATTGCTTCATGTGAACCTTTACACTGTAAATATTGGCAAAAGGACACCGCCAAATGAAATTCCCAGGATTGGCTGTGATAGTCTCCAATTTTTTCCCCAACGTTTACAAAACGATACAAGATGATGTTTACTTACCGATTCATATATCATTAACAATTAATAATTTAGAGGTCATAAGGAAGAACTGCTTTTTTTCTTGAATGGTTTTTCACACGAATGATAATAAACTTCCTTTGATGACAGAATTGTCCAAGTTTTGCAAGGGAGTACTACTACAATCGGTTGGCAAGAAAGAAGATGTTCTCTGTCATGTTTGTCAGCTTGTAAAGGTTGTGTCTCTGTGGCGGCGGGGGTAGCGGAAAGGCTTTATAGTTGATGTTGTAGAGACGACTATTATTTAGGAAATAGTAGAGGGTACAATAGGGATTGATTACACAGATGAGTCGTGTTGGAGCAAATAAAAAGATTCATTTTGCGAGTATCCCATTAGAGTTGGACAATAGGAGCAGTTAATACTAATGGAGGGAGGGAGTTGTGATAAAGTTGCGGGGTCGGTGGGCAACTCATTCATGCATACAAATCTCGCTTGTCGTCCCTGTTGTTTCTACTACTACATGTGTATAGGAAATGCAAGGTCTCTTCTTGTTCTTCTTCCTCCTCATCCTTTCTTCCTCTCATGATGACTATGATGATGATGAAAAGCTTCGCGGCCTCTTGCGAATCTCATTCTCATCTTGTCATCCCCACGATTTTCATCCTCATTGAGAAACAACTAGTGGAACAAATGAAAACTAAAGGACAAAGGAAGGCTTCGTCCTATTCAGTCTGTCGTCCTTTTTCATGTATATATGCAGAGACCGTACCTTTTTGTTCATCATCATTATTATCATCATTTGTTGATCTCAATCTTATGCATTTGTCTGTACATTTGTTTGTGTGTATGCTGGATGGATGAGTCTCCCTAGTATTTTGCATGCTCAAGAATTATTATATGGTTTGTTGTAGATTGTTGTCATACCTTTGTCATCCTCTTTCTAGAGTCCTCCCACTAATGATCCTTACATCCGTAGAGCATTCAAAGATCACGGAAAAGGCTTTTCCTTTCTGCACACTACTGCCTTCTGTATTTTCTACATGCCATAGACATGTAGATAGTCAAGACGACGTAGAATAATAATTTCTTTCCCGTTTTTCATCACCGTTATAAGTGGCTGGACTGGTGCGGGCATCCCTTCCTCGGTATTCATTATCTCCTGAGGTGTTCTTCCTGCTAATTTTGTTCCTTCCAGTACCAAACTGCCTGATTCCTTGTGCTAAAACACATATTACACAATGTGACCGAGTAAAGACAGATAAGATAGTAAGACCACACTAAATGTATACGAAGTATGTTCAACGTAAGGTTGTGATGGGACGCTTTTCCGAAAATAATGACACGAGTTTGTGAAGAGGGGAAAAAACTGATGTTTTCATTTTGTTTGTCTAAAGACGCCCTCCTCCTGTAGTTGCTGTGTGCTCAGGAAGGAGATGATGAGATGACGAGAGTGTGGTAGAAATAATTGCATGACAAATAAACGTCAAAAAGATGTTGCTGATAGTCATGTTATCCCAAAAGTCTTGGTGGAGGTATGGCTGTAGCAGCTACTGCTGCCTCGCTCCTGCTTCCACTTCTTTCTCGTGTGGCAATAATAATGGAAATGGGGCGTGGTGAACGGGATGAGGTTTTTGCAGTATGTTTTTCCTTAAAAAAAGACTAACTGAAAAACATGATTACTTGATATTAAAGTCAGATGAAAGCTGGCGATATGACGGGAATGGGACTTTTTTTAAGAGTCAAGTGGATATAGGAAGAAGGGGTGAATTGACTCGCAGTTGTCAACATGCATAGTACAAAATGAACTGCACAATACTAAGAGGGTAGATGTTGAGTCCAGTGGTGTTAGTGGTAGAAGAAAAATGGGTAGAATAGCTACGTCTAACTGGGAGTGTGTGTGCCTTTCTGTAGCATAGTAAATGTAAATGACTGGAGCTAGTAAAAATATATATGTATTATTACCAAGTAGTGTAGAGCAACTTAGGGACGTTTTATTGGCTTGTAACCAAAAGTAGATACAAAATATATATGTAAGAGGATGCTGGTGATGGTGAGAAGAGCCGGAGAGAGATGTATATATTTGAGATGCATGTACAGAGAGAGAGAAAGAAAGAGAGCGGGGAATTTTTCCGAGTGGAGACTTTTGGTATAAGGGCAAGAAAGAGCAATTGTAGTATACATGTCATCACCTCACATTTGTTCCATTACGTGGTGAGTTACAGGGAGAAGTGTTCTTGCGGAGATTTGTCCGCCGCCAGCACTTACTTACTTACTATGGAACACATTTTGTATAAGGGAAGTCGACGATGAAGAAGAATATATCTATATACATGTGTGTGTACAACTGTATGGAACAGACATGTAGTGAAGACAGAGAGAGACAGAGATGATCTAAGGAATTTTTGTGCTTTTCTTTTCCAAGATTTTCTTTCTCTGTCATTCAGCGAGTTACGTTTTTCTCAGATCATGAATGTCAACATTTGTGTATCTGTACAGTCAAGAATGTGGGATAAAGCTACGTTTCTCATGTCTTTCTCTTCCTTTATTACAAACTCGCCTTTTTCGCTCTCTGCTCTCTTTATTTTGGCACGCTTTTCCTTCTCTCTCTCTCTCTCTCTGCCTCTGTCCGACTCACTGTATATACACCATGTCGTTCATGAATGAGAGAATAGCCTTTCTCTAAACAAAACCCGGACTTGTGTAGATGATACAAACATGAATTTATACTTTTCCAATACTATTTAAATCACTGTAAACACCGTCAAAGGTTTGCAGTAGTAGCAACAGAACTGATATTTTAGAGTTGTTCACATTTTCCTTCTGCATAGTTGATTTGATGGGGAAATCAATTTTTGTTAATTTTTTTTTTACAGTCAACCAAAGTAAAAAGTGAGCCAATGCCGGAACCTGTCCATCCCCAGGGTCATGGAATCCAGAGTCATCATACTTCCACTCCTAAGAGGGAATCAAGCCCTAGCAATAATAGTGGTGGCCATCGAGTATCGGACGGCCAAGGGAAGGTAAATGAAATAACTATTAGCTCTTCCGTACTTTAAGCTTAAAGTATCGTACTTTCACATGGCACAGAAGCCATGCGATCTAACGGCTGGCTTTTCAACTATTTCAGTGTTAACTTTCTTTGTGTTGGTTACATAGAACGGTTGCAAGCCTTCGATTCCTTCACCTATGCAACAGTTTGTGAATCCATCGGCAGCAGCCGCAGCGGCTGCTGCAGCTGTAGCCGGGGTCGGTCCTAATTTTGTACTATTCCCACCGTTCCTGGATCAGTTACATCATGCATCCGCAGCCGGAGCCTTCCAGTCTCCACTTCAGAATATGCAGTCACTTTTACAGAAGAATTCAGTGAGTACATAACCCCCCAAGAAAGGCTCATTTCGTGAAATTCTAGCGTACTTCAATGGTAAATTTGTAAATTTTTCCAGCAATTAATGTCAACACTACAGGGCTGGCCTGGAGTTCAAATGTTACCCACCAGTGCCGGCAGATCAGGCCCCGGAATGCCGCAGCAGAGTTCACCCCCAGAACCAACAGAGGCTGATGGACCACTGAACTTATCGAAACCAAAGGGAAGTAGTTCAAATGGCAGGAGTTCAATGATGAATGCATATAATGGCAATGGTAATCGTTCACCACCGCAACCTGCTCACATTAGCTCAGATCCCTCCCGAAATGCGGTTCCACCTGGTCTCGTACTACCACCAACGTTTATGCCCTTTGCTACATTTCCTATGCCTACAGGTGAGCCATAAGATTTACTATTGTTGCATATGTTACTATTTTTTCCACAATTATTTCATGGTTAATTGTTCATATTTATACAAAGGTGGAGGAGGGAAAGATCAACCATTTCCATTTTCCCCAACCTTGCCACCTGCTTCAATGAACCCAGGTAAAGTAAATCAGTTTCCTGTAGCTTCAGTGTATGGAATGAATGGGAATGGACAAGAAGAGGAGATGATGAGTACGTCTAACCCCTCAAGAAACAAGGAAGATGGAGATTTTTTAACCGCATGTCAGCAGAGTACGTAGTTTGCAGTACCTTAGATGCAGTAATAATAATAATATTAGTGCATCTTCGTAATCATAGCGAATCTTGGTTGAAAATCTTGAATGCATATACTAGGTAAACTTGTAGGTGCGAAGATTATTCGGCAACAAAAACGTGAGACTGAAAGCAAACCTCATATCAAGAGACCCATGAATGCTTTCATGGTTTGGGCCAAAGATGAAAGACGGAAGATACTCAAAGCCTGTCCGGATATGCACAATTCCAACATTTCCAAAATTTTAGGTAATAATTTACTGTATTTAAAGCCACATGAAGAGATAATTATTTTTTTCAAAGAAACTAAAACAAAACTACAATTTGTTTTTGCTTCCAGGTGCACGGTGGAAGGCTATGAGTAACAGTGAGAAGCAACCCTACTATGAGGAACAGTCAAGATTGTCAAAACTTCATATGGAGAAGCATCCGGACTATAGGTATAGACCAAGGCCGAAGAGAACATGTATTGTGGATGGGAAGAAGATGCGGATCTCGGAGTATAAATCACTGATGAGACAGCGTCGTCAGGAAATGCGACAAATTTGGTGCAGAGAGGGTGGACTCAACCCACCTTCAGGCAACCCTGGTGGATTGGGTGATATTGCCGATTTGAGTCAATTTCTTCATGGATCCGGTGATATGGGGCCATCCGCAATGGGGTAATTATACCTTGTTATACACACCTTGATTTAAAGCTCTTAAAATGTAAGCAACTGCATTGTAAATCTGAAATACTAACAAGAATGCTATTTGTCCTTTTTTGCAGTCGTGACGATGATAGTGATGCCAGCAGTGGAGATGGCAGTTTATTCAACGACTCATTGAATATGCAGGATATTGACAATGAAGCCCACGACGGGTCTCCTTAAAATCACGTAGTTGCTGTAGTTTACATTGTATCCCTAAAACTATCAATAATCACCGTTTAGCTCATGTATTTCACTTTCGTCATCTTGGCAGTCAAAGTAAGAATGAGTCGCAATGCCAAGTTGATAACAGCAACAAGTGCTGCAGAAATATTTTGTCGATTTACATAATGATGAAGCCTCTTCTTGACGGGATACTCATCTGCATGAAGGCTCATTATTATACTCTTTGTTATTATTCTAGGATTCAAGCTCTGTAGCCCTACATGATGATTTGTAGGTGTGATCCTCTTTCAGTTATTAATTATTACTGATCATGTAATTTTACATCTCTATAATACAATGGTCACAAACCCTTGCCGCGTGATTTCTCCTCGTCCTCAGTATATGAAAAGTAGTAAAGAATGTGTCATGACAAAATATCACGGGGTGTTTGGATCTCATCCTCCAAATGTCTACGACTCCCGTTAGTAAACTTTTGGGTTTCTCTTCCTCCTTTTTTTTATTTATTCTTATCATACCAGTCAGACTTAGGTAAAAAATAATAGCTTTACTTGTAGTTAAATAGTAGCCAATGCTGCAAACTCCTTCGAGAGGGTCTCTTAGTTACTGGAAGACCCAGCACAGCTTAATTTTATACATGCCATCTAAATAATGGCTGTTTACAGCAGTAGTATTTCCTATGATAATGAAAATATATTCATGGATCTTGATTTGTAAGCAGTAATTATAGAATGACTTGTACACATCCCTAGTACTATACCAGATTTTCACGTAGTAGAGTATAGAATTTAATTTTTAGTACAGTAGCTCGGTATCAGCTGACGAATTTTGACGGTATATTATTAGCCAGCTAGCTTTGGTGTTTTTTAGAATATTAGTGTGATAATTAATACGAAAGTAGGCATAATTTCGCAGTGCAGCGTAAATTATAGAATTTTTTTCATCAATGTTAACATAATAAGCCTAACCTCTTCGTCAGCTTGATTATTAAAATTGTAATCGTTTTTCCCAACGTAATCATGTTCCTGTGAGCAGATGATAAAGCACAAACAAGGTACTGAACAAAAATCTGCTGTCATTGTTGTACGTTTCAAGTGTCCCCCTTGGTACATAGAGGGTGTTCACATCGTCTAATGGTCTTGAGTAGCTACCACCAAAGTCTGTGATTCTCATGGCTGAAAATGAGCGGTGCCAGTCAGTTTCAATGCAAAATGGGGTACCCTGGGTGAGCCGAGGCTGTCTTGATTTCTGTTGCCATTGTTGTCGTAATTGGAAATTCCGGTGATGAAATGAATACAATGGAAACTTGTGGAAAAAGTTGGTGGTGGCCGTAGAAAAAGGTCTCCTAAATTTTGATGGACAAGAAATCCTAACATTTTTCGGCTCGACGTGAGCACACATTTGCAATTGAATATTGAGTTTCAACGTTGCTATAGTAATTCAGGCCAATCATTGGATCCATACTTTTATAACACAACCGATCATTAGAAGCAATGACAGCTAGTAAACGTTCATGTAGTCCCCCTCCTTAACCCCTCCGAATAACCAAAGAATGAGACTAACCCTATATATAGAACCTTGGACTAACCCTTCCTTTTCTATGAGAAATTAATTACTGTAATTCCCAGTGGAAAAGTAATTATAATTTAGCGTAGGAGTAATAATAACTGTTGTTGAGGGATCTTGCATAATAATTATTAAAATTATTGTCAGCTCTGCTATATAGGACCCGAATAAGCACTGAAGAGCTGGAAAATATTGATGGGATGTATGTAAAGTAATAATTATTATTGCTTCCTTTAGTATTTGCTTCCAGGTATAATAATAATAGTAACTTACTAGTATGCTCAGCCGGTGAAGCTTCATAATAATAATTATCAGCGCGAAGGCTTTATGGCTAGATTTTTAAGATTGGTTAGGTAGCTACAATTATATCGGACATGATTATAACTAAGGATCGATGATGATGAGGCATGTAAATAGTACGGAGGCCTGCTGAAACGCATAATTTTGTTGATGTTATTTACGTCTAAGATTAAAATTACGTATGAACTGTGCACATTCTTGACAAGTATGAAGAAAAAGGCTGAGTCTGAAGCCATTTTTCTCTTTTCCCAACGTTTTTATTGTGGCCAGGTCGTTCTTTAGTGTGTTGTGGACGGTCACACAATAATCGTTCACGCATAAGTAAGTATTGTCGTGTGGATGCAGAAACAAGGTGTATGAAGTTTTTGTAATCTGCTTGTTTAGGTCGTATATAGCATGTAATTAAAAAAACATGATTATTTGGTGGCCCGTGGAAAAGGGCCTGGGATATGATGATGACGCGTTGATAAGGATAGCTACTACAATAGGATCCTATGATGCCAGTAATGTTATTGTTTTCTTATTAAATTTTTCTGTAGAAAATACTATTATTATCAAGCGTAATTAAGTAAGCGTGTTGTCGCACTATGTGGCTGGGTGAGATACAAATTTTTAGCTATTGTATCACACTACTGCTAACATGTTGAATCAAGAAAACAGAAACACTAATTAATGAATTACATAGGCTATTGAATCTCCTGTTAACTATTAAGGCCATAGGTGGAACTGTCGTTACCAATTTAGAAATAAATAATAATAATAAAAACCGTAAAACAATTGTATTACGGTTGTGCGTGTAACATTCAGCAGCGTTTATTTTATCACTGATGATGATGATTATGACGATGATGATGATAATATTGAAATATCGATGTCCTATTATTAGAGATGTAGCGTGTAGTGCCCTTTGATTTGGCAAAAGACTTGATTGTTATAATTTATATTAATAATATATAATAATAATTAGAACAAAAGCTAGCGCGCATGTCAATAAAACTTTTTGTCGAAGAATTATTCATCTTTCCCAAAAACTTGAGGATCCCAAGCTTGTTTGTGTTGTTAGCAGATTTTAGTATGTGAAATAATAAAAACAAGATGTCGTTTACAATTATTTTTACTTTTCTACTTATTTCCTAACGCTGGATTGCTCATCACTAATAATTTTCCTACATTATACAGTCACCTCTGATTGGAATTTTGAGGTTGTTGTGAGGTCTCCGAAAAGATACATATTCTGGATATATGGCTGTCAAAGGTGTCCTGGAGTAGCGTATGCTGAATCATTTGGTCGTAATCTTTTGAGTTCGCCGACCGCTATCAAGGGCTTTGGGTATTACATGAGAAGTAGTATTTTGCATCAAACTTAGGCTGCCATGTGTCTAGACCAGGAAAGCAGTAAAATTTTTAACGATGAACGCCAAAACGAAGTCGGATAGCAGAAATGATTATAGAACACATGTATACGTATTCTGTATAGTTAGAGGCCTTTGTGACCATAGAGATAAGGTTGCCCTTCAAATGTATCAACGTGGTCATTTTTTAGATTAAAATGTCACCCAACGGTTTTGAACACAAAGCGTCAGCAGATTAAGTTTGATATGATTGTGTAAACTTTACCCATTATTACTTTACACTGCATTTGTATAATTTGACAAATACGTGGTAACATCCTGTCATAGGTTAAATCAGTATGGACCTACGCGGAGAGGGAGTGATTAGGTGTAAGAAAAAAAAGTAAACAGATTGTATCTACTGACTGAGCAGATGAAGTTCCAGCTTTGACAGTTCTGGGATGATGCATGCAGGCAGTCATTGAAAAGCTGACATAAGCTAAGGGAGAGGAAGATTGTGTTAATGGACAACAGTTGTTGGTACTGCTGTTGTGGTGATGGCTATTGTTACGTGGAGCAAAATCAAACCCGTAATTATCGCTACAATCCCGCCGTTAGAACTTTTCAGGACCGATGATGGGATGTGTTATTTTGTTAGTTACTGCTTTGCGATTACTGGAGGGTCGGAAAAAAGAAGAAAAAGAGCAGAGTAATGGCATGTGCCGGATCGGGCATTATAAAGTTGCCACTGTGTGTGCGGTCGCGCTTATTCCTCCCGACAGTTATTAAGATTGTCCTCCGTTGATGAAGGGTGCTCGTAAAGATGCGGAAAGGAGATTTAACTTTGCTACTCTACGTACGCTTTGGAAATATTTGTGTACATGTTCTTCCATAGGTTCTTTTTCTGTCTTTATCACCACGTGTATGTGGAAAGGAATATCCATGAGCAGCAACGGCAGATCCGAGAGCTGGAGTGGATGGGTAGGATGAGCAACAGCTGTAAAGAACAAAATGAAACGGCTCGTTTAGCATCTGCATCAGGGCATCTACCGTGAGGAGGCCTGGCATAAGGGACTTTACCCATATTACTACTGCACGCCTTCATATATACATGAGTGCTGGGGCAGGTATCAAAAAGTAATTTATGTTCCTATATTTTCAGTCTAATAATGTCTGACCGTTGCTAGAGAGATAAAGCTGGGATTACAAGGTGTCCAATTCACATCCTTTTTTAATTCTCCTCATCCTTGTGATGATGTATGCTCACTCGCTTCTGCTGCTGCTTCGGCTGTAGCTGTAGCAATATAGAGATGTATTAAAGTGTCAATAATGATGAGTGTCTGTGTTCCAAAGCATTAAATAAGTTATTCAGTTACAATACCATAGAGTCCACAAATGGCCGTGTCGACTTTGTATTATAACCAGAAAATCTCCCCATAAACACACATTGTGTGGCGGATCAACATGGCCCGAAATCTCTTGTTTCACATTAACTCACATTTGTTGTCACTTTATCCGTGGAAAGCCAGTTGAAAGTAACGTATTTAGTTGTTGCTGATCCCACTCTATCCATTATTTTGTACTGACTTTTGTATATGTACGTAGGCGATAGGAGCTTGAGCTGAACAGAGAATTCAATACCCTTGCAAGTGCCCCTCTTTCCAGAATGACACATACAGGTCTCTTCAAATAAGCCTACAACGCTGTCCATAAAGTTTGCTCAGGAGTCACCCTACCCCCACAGAGTCATTTGTTCAAGTAGCTAATGCATTAAGATTAACGTTTCCTCTCAAATTTCTCCCATTACAGAACCAAGAACCTTGAATTTGTCGGACTCACCACGTGCCTTCATATGCTTGAGGAAACATAGCTGCTCGTATAACCACTACTGCAAGTACAAGTCCTCCGTTGCAGACTCAGCAGGGACGTTTCAGTGCTTATTATGTTCTCTACTGAAACTCATAAGTTTCAATTAAGCTGACTCCTCCCGTTTCGGTTTTCCAAGTGTGGCGTAATCTGAGTCCTTCTGACCGCCTTCGAACACGCTACTATTGCACCAACTTAGGTCACGACGTCGAGAAACTGAGCTGAAGAAAGAAGCTGTAGTGTTACCCACGAAGCTTCTATTCGATGGTATACATTATTGGATGGGTGATGATTGATCTTGAACGGTCTGAAAACTAATTCAGTTCGGATGGAACGGCATCATCTATAGATCATCAACTTTTCATAAGCAATGATGGAGTAGGACAGATGAGCTGTGCTGACAGAGTCATCAGGATGGGGCAATTTCTTCGTGGG
>JAQFYD010001527.1:0-11886 GCA_034694225.1 Bourletiella hortensis
CCTAAAAGATTCTAGCAGGACGAGACCCCTGAAATCAGGACTGTCCTACTTAAATCAGGACGTCTGGTCGGCCTAATCATTACGGATCGATGTGGAAATTACGCAGTTTTTACAGGTAAGCAAATTTGGGAGTCCATTTCGTCCTTACAAGGCGGCCGCCTTTGAAATGGCCTACCCGGATTTTCTTTAGAACATGGCGTCTACATTGCTTACGCACTTTCTGTGGATTTTCTTGAGAATTCGTGCATTGGGGACAATTCATGCCTGAGGTCTACGGTGGTGCTGGTTTCGTACTTGAACGACACAAAAATGGAAGAAAATGTGTACCAGGTATTCAACACTTTGCAGTCTGTTTTGGTTAGCCAGAGTTCAACTAGCAATCGCTATCATTCCAGCCAAGGGACGCTGCTTTTGAGGTGAGCCGTGAGGGTGACATGCCACTGCTTTCTGGATTGTGGGCCTTGGGATCGTTATGCCTTCAAAGTAGGTAACCATTCTAAGATTTGATGGTACTTCCATACATTCACTGAAGATGATTCATAGGTTGCTGCGGGTAGCCGAGGATTTGCTCCTTGAGACTGCTATTTCTTGTTGCCTCCATCACGGGATTTCTGTTGAATTCATCAAACAAAGCCGTAATGACAGCTCAGCTCTCGGTGAAGGAAAAGATCGGGGCTACCATGGAGAAACTTTTAGATTCGCAATACAATTTTTACGTGGAGCAGGACGTTCCATTTCCAGTCGATCTCCAGGATTTCCCCGTAAGTGCTTTGCATGTAGAAACTTAAAACGTCCGAAAAATAAACTGCTGCAAGGCCTTCTAACTTTTAGAAATGGCGCGACATATCCGTTGAGCTGATAGACGCCGCCTGTTAGTTAGTGCAGGCAGGGAAAGACGTGTCAGAAACTCGTTCAGCTCTTGTGTCCTTCCCGAAATTTTTCCTTTCTGCCATGAGGAGTACCAATTACTCTGATGCGAAAGCATGCGAAATGTTTGAAATAATTCAAGTGAGTAACAGGCCTGCACTTTGCTTCATGAACGTCAAGAAGGGTTGCCCATTTAAGGAGATTTTCAATTTAAAGTGCGTCGGGATCTTTTCAAAGGTTAGATTGCATATTTTATTGCACTAGTAACATAACCTCTTTCTACTTTGTTTCAGAACGGCACTCATTTTGGAGCGTGGCATAGTGGATTGTCTGTACAAGAAGTATAAACGGGATACGTTGCTGCAGTGCAGCTCAAAGGAGAACAAGTTAGTCCCACAGACGCCAGCTGAATCGACTTTGGCATACATCTTTCTAAGCGCCGGGGCTGGTGCTGCATTCTTCATACTTTGCATAGAGAGGCTGACAGTGCGGACTAAGAACCGTTCGGGTGTGAGATGAGAAATGAGAGGTGCAGTTACCACGCCGTCCCCGACTGAATGCGTTCAGAATAGTTTAAAGGCCTTGGGCTGAGGTGCTGGTGTCCTTCCATCGTGCACAAAGTTTGTGCCCCAGGTTATCGCAGATATGGAGAACAGCGTGATAGCCAACTGGACAATTAGCGTCGTTCTGCTGTTGTAAACTACTAACACTGTAGCCGTCAGGACCCAGTACATGGTAGCTCAGAAATCCTGCCCAATTTAGCTATTATTGCAACAATTGACATTGATTATGACTCGCCAGCTATTCATTTACAGTACTTCTCTGCATTTTTACACTACGAGAGAGGGACAAAGTGAGATTTCATTAAAACACATGAAGCAACACATCTAAAATTTTGTGTTCCTATCTGAGAAGATAACGCCTTTCGGGACCAGAATGTAACATGTTAACGAAATTAGGCAAAGCGAACCACAGAAGTGCGAGAGGCAAGGACACAAACATGAAAAAACATCAGAAACTTAAGAGCAAAAGAACAGTATTGATTATTTGCTCAACACATTTCCTCGGCACAGCCAACGTCACGGGATTCACGCGGCTGAGATGCTGTTGTAACGGCTTTAAATGCTTCAGATGGGCAAGTGCCCACTTTCTCCACCCTGCCTGTTGTACCATGCACACTTCAGATCGGAGCTGATGCAGTATATCGGTTGACAAGAGCTGCCAAAGGGTCATGAATGGGTACATGACTGTGATGATAGCCAACGTAATGAATCCTCCCATCGGAAATATTGGGTAGACATAAAGGTGGACTCGGCCATACGCTCGCAGTGAACCGTAAATGCAAATTATTGCGGTCAGTGTGAATACCGATGTTAGTCCAGTGGCAAAGTGGCGACTGTTGTCGTTGTGGTGTACATTCATGAGGTACAGATGGCGATATATCTGCATTTGGTGTTCCAGATGCTCGATTCTGCGGTAACTGCTCTGAATCACTCCTGTCGTGGTCCTGTAGGGTAATGAAATCGAGATGAAGACTTGAAATGCCGTAAAAACTCGGGTGCATTGACTTACGCTCTCACGTTGCCTAGCCAAATGTTATTTTGCATAATAAAGAAGCACCACAGATAGAAGAAAGCGACCAAGATAGACAGGGACCAATAGGCTGCAGCGATGTCCAATGAAAAGCAAAGAAATCGCACACTGTTGCTCTCCCCTTCAATCCAGGTTGGCATAACGGAGTAGAGACAGAAGGATGCATTGGGACGGATGACCATGATGACCAATACAGATGGAACGAAGATTAGGTGGAAACCAGTACTGAGGTAAGTTGTGGCAAATATGGAGAAGGGGTGCGAGTACCACGTCTTGGCTCCAAGATAGCGATCTGTGCAACAACAAAGTTTAAGCTCAGGCGAATAAACTCGATGGATTCGTGCCATTATCATGATTACTATCATTTATTTCGTACCTTCCAGCTTGATCAGTGAGCTTAGCTGATGTTCGGACCTACGAGCCCAACATGGTTTAGAATGAAGATGACTATTCCAATAATTATTACCCCCAAAAGTCCACCAGGACTCAGTGTAAATGGATATATAAAATCCCCATTATTTCTATGCAAAGGCCACAATATGAGCCCTCATTATTTGTAATTTTAAACTCCAATTAGGTTATACATGCCTACCTGTCAATAAGCTCTGTTATTCATGTTTCTCATAGGCATTATGTCAATAGCTATCAAAATGTCTCCTTTTCTGGCATGCTAAAGGTCGCATCATCATGCGTATATATATTATTATTATTATTCACATGAACTCCCCAATTTGTCTGTCTGTATACAAATCCATTGTTAAGCAGTTGGCCTATGACGCCTTATGTCCAGCTAATGACTATAGTGTGTAATACTGTAATTCTTAATGTAATAATGTCCTAATAATGCACACTTCTCTCTCTTCCTTTGTCTTCCCTTGTCCTCCACAAGTGTTGATGAACAGTTACATGATTGGTCCAGTCACCCTCACATAGGATCATACGATCTCCCTATGTTATCCATAGGATACAGTTGCTGAACAGTTAAATACATGTAAATTACATACGGAGATGAGTACGGTTAGCTCTACTGCGAAATATAAGAAATCTTACTCGGTCCAGCTCCTATAAAAGGACCATTGCCAATAATAATCATCATGAGTCTTACTGAGTCTTACGGTAATGCTGCTACTTTACTCAGCTCATCCTCTCACCATGAGAGTCTCCGTACACTATCCTTTCCCAATACGCTACAACAGTTAGCCAGTGTTCTACACACACACAAGTCGCTTGCAGGCGAAGATACAAATTAATTAGATTAGATATAAGGGAATGGATCCCAAGACTGATGCGAACCTAATTGCCATAAAAGCGCCCCGTATTGTGAGTTTGGAAAGGCTTTCATGGATACAATAGTTTGGAATAAACCGTGATCGTCCCACTTTCCAGGTAGAACCTAAACCCATTTCTGTTGGTCCAATGGATTGCAAAACTGATGGAACTCTAATTTCAAGAGGTGCCCGCGATATAATAGGGCCAAAAGGCTATCGTTGATAGTGCGGAATAAACATCTATCGAGCAAGGTCGAACTTAGACCGATAAGGTAAGCCCAGTGTGAAGGTACTCGTTGTCTGGTATATGTCAATAGCTATCAACATCACAATTCAGGACGAAAACAGGTGAACTGCCAGGCTTTCAAACATTTTCAAGCTTGTACACGAAGAATAATTGCTTTCAAGTATGTAAGAAAGATAAACAAACGGACAAGGGACAGAACTGAATGCCTACAATTATGTGCAGCAATTAGGCTCGATCAGATGAATTGACCGTTGGGTAACCAACGTTCGCAAGAATTGGGGAACAAATTGTTCTAACAAGAACTGCGGTTAACCAACGCTTACGTAGTCGTAAATCACTGTTTTCACCACAATGCCAACAGCGAGCTGTGGCTTAACCGTCGCAATGTCATAATGATGGCCCTGATTGGCCAGAGCTAATTGGACACACGTGGTTAATGGCGGTGGTGGACTGATCTGCTTGAAACAACAATGGAATAATTATTAGACCCCGCTTCGAAGTTAGAACCAAACGCGGGATGTTTTAACAAATTTTTTCGCTGGTGAATCAATAATAATTACACTCAAACTTCGATACCACGAACACCCGAATAACGTACACTTCGACATGACGTACAGATTTCTCGACCCGTTGGTAGCGCCCGTAGTGTAAAATACATTGGATATAACGTACCAAATTTTCCGGTCCCTTGACGATCCGTTATATCGAAGCTTCAGTGTATATATTTTATTCAGTGGTTCGAAAGTTCAGGCTCACAACCCGAGCGGTGTCAGAACGTCAGGCAAAAACTTGCGTGTTTACCGTTGCCCTTAGGAATTCATTTCAAACGATCCAACTATCATGCTTTCGCTGTATCCAGAGCCACGGGCCACAGTTCTATTTACCGGGGCGCCAGCAAAACCAGCTTTATTACTATTCCATGCAAACGAGTTAGGCACGTGGACACGGGCATAGCATGTCACATGACGTAGATAGAGCTAAACCAAAAGCTCCAGTGAAATGACAATTTCAGGGAATGGCTTTTGCATACGAGGTTCTCCTTTGGGGCCCAGATAAGGAGAATATCTGACAATACCGAAATATTTTAGCAAAAATTTCCAGTGCACAACAACGTCCAAGGAACTCACTTCGCGTTTCCTTGCTCTGCCAGGGCACAGTGATGCTCATTTAGACGAACGAGGTCAAGAAATATCGGAATTAGTACGAAATTTCAGCAACGATCATGCTGGAGGTATTCGTTCTTCTGTTGATGGTCCCCATCCGGCCATCAAACGCAATTCCCACCCTGTCCAGCAGCCACATATCGAGCATGAACGACCCTATTGCAAACGACCTGCACAAGTTGTCAATCTGGTTCCAACACTGTCACATCCACATCGTTCTTACCGACAATGACGTTACCCTCAACCTGGTTCAAACTCCATACGTCGTAACCGTACCCAGCACAATACCAAACAATCTAGAGGAAAGATGCAGGGCCGGTCGGTTCTCTATCCCAGCGTCAACAAAGATGGCCGCCCCTTCCCAAGCTACATTCACGATTAATTCCTTCCTACATCCCTTCATGACATACCGTCCCGAAGTTTATGCTCTTGAAGACTGCACCAAGGTCTACAAGTTGAAGGACAGGCATTCTATCAGTTTCGCTTACGAAGAGAAATTCGTATTGGAAAGCGTAGTGACGGACTACTCGGCTGCGCACCAGACAGGAGGGAATACTTTGCTAGTATTACTGTATGCCTATGCCAGCAGCAGTAGCGGCGCCAACATCCCTGCAATAAAATCGGGACTTGTGGTTTGTGAACAGTGCGTCCAGCTTCATCATAACATCACATGTTCAAGTGTTGAAAGTTGCTTAACAGCATTAGAAAGCACGTACACGAGGCCCATTCAGCATTGAAAAGCCGTAAATTGGGGGTTCGTGCCGCCAGATTTCCGACCCGTTGACCGCAAGACAGGGAAATTTTCTCCCTTCCAACATTGCCTGTACCCGAGGAAGCAAACTAACGCTGATTGTGCCACATTTCCGAAGCATGCAATGACGAACTACATTACAGGTGGGCTGAATAATTCCATTATGGAACCAAAGGGTCGCTACAACTATGTACATTTGCGATTCCCTGCCATAGCCTGGTCTGAGGATGAACTGTGGATAGAGACGCAAACCATGACCACGTCCATTCTACAGCTGCAGATCTATCCAATGCAAAGTCCAAACAGATCCGGATCCAGCTTGGAATTTATCACAGCGGATGGCGTTGAGTATAGAATCCCAAGCTTGTCAATGTACACATAGCCTCTTGATATCGGCCTATGGCTGGGCTCGATGGGATTCTTTACACTGGTAGTCATGATGATAGCATCCATGGGCATGAAGGCGGAAGGAGTAGGAGCTGTGAAATCACTGCAGTGGAGCGCATTTTGGATTTGCGGAGCAATACTTGACCAGATTCAAGCTGTGCCACGAATACATGTAGTAGCAAAGAATTTAATACAGAAAATTCTATTTGTTGCTTTGCTTCTAGCATATTTGCTGAATAACCATTATAGGGCGGGGTTGAACGTAAACTACATTGCAGGTAGCGAGCTAGTTCCCTTGTGGCATCGTCTTGATCAACTGCTCAACTTCACTGCTCTCTATGTCCCGACAGGGCCCTGTACCTGGACAACAGCACAGAGATTTGTTCTGGAAGCAAGAGAACATGATTTGCTATTCGAATTTCTATTGCAAGCTAATTGTGAGATGGGTGAAGGCAGGTTCTCATGCAGGGAGTTGGACGACTCCGTGCCTTGCGTGCTTAGCATGGAGCGGCAAGATTTGGTTCCACATTCGTTTAACGTATGTTATCCCAGTATTAATATCATGCGCAGGAACGCAATGGATGAATGTCAAACCAAGAGATTAAATGCCCTGAAGGATTTGAATCGTCGATTGAAATACTTTCCTATGGACCAGCTGGCATCTTATATTCGGAATCAACTGACGAAGCCCAACACGGCCGTGATCACCACGGAACCAATGCTTGGAATCATGTGGAAGGAGTTTGAAAAGGCCATGGCTGAGGACCCAAGTCTCAAATTCGGCCACAATCTCTTCAGTCCAGAGGACACTACTATAGTAAACAGACACTCACGACGTCAAGTAGCTTCTGGCTTGCCTGATCAGTACACCAGGATTGTCACCAATCGTGTACACAGCTTAATTCTGACTGGGATTTGGGACTTGTGGATCGAATTTGGAACTTGGCGTGAGAAAAAGTTGAAAATGGGTCGATACAACCTACCAGACTTTTCTCCGCTTACAATGAAACATGATGGGGTCTATTTGCTAGTCTTTACGGGATTTCTATTCAGCTTGTGCTTGATAAGTTTCATCGCTCCCCTTATTACTGCTGCCCTAGTGAAGACATTCTGGCGCTGTGAATTTCCAACGTGGAGAGCTATGTACAAGACGGAGGTGCTTGCATTTGGGAACGACGCTGGATAAAGGAGAGCCGTACCTTCTTTCTCCCCCGTGATGTTTGTGGTTCCTTCGGTAAAGGAAATGTTTCCATATTTCCCCTTACTTACGTATACCTTATGTAAATGCCTTTACTCGGAGTTCACTCACTCCTAATGACCTATCATAATAATATTGTTGTTCTAAATAACTTGATCATAACAACGACGACAATAGAATAACTATTAATGCTTTTAAAATGGATTATTGGCCATTCCGCCTTGTTATTGACGTTCGCTATAAGTAGTACTCATGTGTTGTGTAAACTATTTCCTTCTCTCTTACGATCCACAAGTTTAGCGTTGTACTAGTGAGGTGAGCATTGAGTCATTCTGATTTGAAACGAGAACATGATAGCTTGTCTTGAATACAATATAGTTTACTTCATATTTATTAACTGAAGCATTAACCTTTGGGAATCTTAGGAATATTTGCTTCCTGTTTCTGGCATGGAGCCAACGGGAAGGTCACATTCGACTTTTTAATGAATATATAATATAGCGCACAACAGGAAATTAATTTCTCTCCCAACAGCACACACGAAACAAGTCTTATAACTTTTCAAGGGAGTTCCGGGAAACGCACGAAGCTATTAAAATTCCATGTGGGTACCACGTATTTCATTAAGTGATTCTTATGATGCAGCAGCAATTGTCTACTTGCATTGCAATATATATGTGGTATTGATTGATTTGCTCTTGAGTTGAATTTACAGTGAACGGACAATAATCTTGGCGTATTGAAATAGCTCAAAGTGTGAGGGTCATGGTTGACATGCCATTGGCGATGAAGTTCATCGTTGTGAGCAAATGTGGCTTGTCACGCTCACGATCTACCACTGCAAACGCCATCACGGCTTCCTTCTGAGAGATGCCGCCGAATTGCCAAAACGCAGAAGAGAGCTGACGGAATACACCGCATGGCAAGTTCTACAACAAATATCATCAAAGTGACTCCCACACAAGTACCCCACAAGTAGAATATCAATTGGACATCCGAGTTGTGGAAAGATAGCTCCACAAACTCGGTTTCATCCACTTTAGCCGAATGGAAGTCGTGTCTCAGTTTTTCCCAGGTCTTCCAGACGCCGTAAATACCCGACTCCATGAGCATTTCAGTGCGAAGTTTTACAACATCAACGTATCGATTCAGACCGCTGCTCATGTGAAATCCATACATGGCCTTGGTCCCCTCCGTCTGTTGAGTTTGCGCAAAGCTTGGACCTGCCTGGCGCATCATTTTTTTAAAGATTTTCCAATCATTTTCAAAATGATTTTCAGGTGATAGAAAGGCGGTTTTCGGTTCTACCAACTCAGTTCTGATTACTTCCTCCAAGTCCGTCACGTCACGAAGTCTTCCATACCTAACTACCATGTCTAGCATAGCAACATACTGTTCCAACATTTCCTTGTATTTCTTGGTGCATTTAAACTCGTCGCAGAAGTATTTGTACGTCGAATCGCCGTTATCGCTTTCACGAAAGAAAGCGCATGCGTTGCGAACATCTTGGTGATCTTGGTTCATGGTAAAGCAGGCCTGCTGCCAGAATCTGCGTTCTTTCGAGCATTTCTGCTCACCAAATTCCTTTCCCTTCTTGCATGTATTTAATGGAAGGCTGTTCAAGTCGCCTTCTGTCCAAGTATGAAAACGCTCTGTCGGTCTCTCATATGCCAATATCACTGCAAAATCCCTTAGCTCCTCTAGCATTTGCCACTTTGTTGAGAATTTCGGCTCGAATATATAATTTGACTTCAAAATGCTCTTGTAGCTGTTTGTAATCACGATGACTGCAAGCAGCCAGCAAAACCACATGATGTTGAACATCCTGATCATCGTCCCGTGCTGCAACAAACCTACGGGTGAGCCGGTTTGGTCGATTAGAGCTGAGCCAACGGTAATGACGTTCGGCACGATAACACGTGAAAAAGCTATTGAACTCATGGACGACGTCAGAGTACCCAACATCAGGACGCAGGTGGCAATGAGAATCCAAGCTTCCCATGTAAATGGAACAGCAAAAGTGCCAAACGAGCTGTTATGCTTCGTAACACTGTCTGAAGTTATTAATCGGAACCTGGACGATGGGAGATCAGCAAGTACAATGTCCATGGGTCTTGTAGACGGTGCTGCCACACGACTATATCGAAATGATGGGAACCACCTCGGTGACCCCTTAATTCTTACGCCCAGCACCGACTCGTTAAATGCACTGAAAACAAAGCTGGAAACCGCGTCAAAATCTGGCAGGAGACAAGAAGCGTTTGAACTTAAAGTGAAAGGGCAAAAGTGTAGGCTCTTTGGCGTCTCATTGGACCTGGCACTATTAATAATCCACAGAACATTCCTACCGTTTACGTCAGCATTTCATAATCCATCACAGCCCGCTCAACGCATGAGGTTTGGCCGTTTGCACACTTCACGCTATGATAATTCTCATGTACTCTCGGCGATCAGTGTACCAAGTGTGTATGTAACAGATGTCATAATCAGCTGACGACCCAGGCGAAGCTGGTGTGCCGGAGTTGGTAAAAAAGAAAACGGGAACCTATTAGTTGCCTTATACTTGGCAGTAGCTGACTTGTAACATGTCCGAAAAAGTGATTCCGGGTCCAATTACAGTGGAAACTCGATATAACGAATGCTCATGGGACCACGAAAATTCATACGTTATAACGATTTATTCGTTATACGCATTGCACATAGCATTGTTTTCACGTGTGGAGACCAAAAAGTGTGTTCGTTATATCTATCAAATTCGCTATTCGCATGTTCGTTATATCGAGTTTCCACTGTAGATTGATCAGTAATTTTATTGCATGTGTAAAGGAAAAAGAAATACGGCGGTAGATTGCGTTCGTACGCAGAAAGTTGTGTCAGTATCTGACGCTGATCAAGAACTAAGCGAAGCAATGAAAAGTTAATTCCGTTGGTTCCGTCCTCGTCTGATGCAGAAACTATAGTTAATAGACACTTGAAGTTCCGTAATATGCCAGTTTGCTGAACGAATCGTTCTTGCCGGCTTATGTAGCTCGTCATATCCCGCAGAGCTTGGTAGTTTTTGTATTTGTGAAAGCGATGAATGATAACGGGCGCTTGGAGAGAACAGTAGTCCATGTCAGCCTTCCGAGATAGCTCAACAACGTGAAGAAGGCATTCCCTAAAGAAAGTTGAAATCACATTGCCAACGCTTTCAGTTCCTGTAGGTGGAACCAGGGGATTTTCGGGGCTAGGATTTCCATTCTTTGTAAATGACAGTGACAAAGCTAAGAAAAGAAAAACCTGAAAAACGCCGGCCCACATGTTTCCCTTGCTATCGCGGACACAAGTGTGAGATCAATTTCAATGCACAGCAGTTGAACTGTCCCCGTTATTATTGCGAGTCCAGTGAAACCACAAGTAGTCTGCTGAACAGAACTGTAATGAATTCCAGCTACAATTGTCTCGCAAATATTTACATTTCAGAATAACTGATGGCCACTAAAACACAGCTAGCTGAAGCAGACTACGACATTTGCGGTGGATTCTGTCGTCACAGGAGTAGAACAAGGAAGCAATTGCAATGTCTCCAGCCATGAATATAAAGTATGACTTTGTAACACGTACGACAACAAACGTTATAACTGCACTCCACAAAACAAAGCTTCGATAAAAACACAAATTAGCGAAAAAGTGGTGTCTGCAGCAAACAGAAACAGCGACTCGAAAATAATTGAAATCCGTGACAACAACGAGCGAAAATCCAGTTGCCAGAGCTATCCCCAGAGAAATCCACAAACTGATGACCCATTACTATGCAGTAATTAAATCCACTTTAATGGCGCAACATGGCAAATCAAATTGTGCATAGTTCCAAATTGCAAGCTTTGAGCTGGATTGATCATTTACGGAATATTTATCTCGTCAAGGGGAACTGTCACTACGCCGTTTTATAAATATTCCACATCGAAAAGAACATTACACACCTGGAAAAGTAGGCATACGCGGATGTGATCAGAAGCTTAAGAGCAAAAGAACAGTGTCAATTATTTGCTCAACGCATTCTTTCGTCACAGCTAAGGTCACGGGATTTACTCGACTCAGATGCTGTTGCAATGGTCTGAAATGCTTCAGCTGGGCAAGCGCCCAGCTGCTCCAACGTGGTTGTTGTACCATAGAAACTTCTGAACGGAGCTGACACAAGAACTCCGCCGACAGAGATTCCCAACGGGTCAACAATGGATACATGACTGTGAAGATAATCAAAGTATGGAATCCTCCCATCGGAAATATCGGGCAGACACAGTAGCGTAGGAACTGTTTCAAGAGCACAGGGGACAAACGTTCAAAATTTGCCACAAAAACTGAACAAATGGAGTTTAAAATTGCACTTTTGGCGTGTAGGCCCTTTTTGGATTCGAAAATCAAACTTATAG
>JAQFYD010001528.1:0-11884 GCA_034694225.1 Bourletiella hortensis
ATGCCTTGAACTAGCAGCAGTGAAAGTAATCGCGGGAGCTCCAGACGTTGAGGCCCGGAAATTATGGATCTCCGGCACTTAGAGTCACGAGGAGTCGGCCAAAAAGTCTGTCACAACATAGACCTTTGGTTTCATGAAGTACCAAGAAAAACAGACAAGATTCGTGGTTCACCGTCAGATCCCTGGGTACGCTCGTTCCGAGTACGTTTGAAATCAAATCTTGGCAATGGCCTAATTATACGCACGGCAGTAACCGCAAGTGCACGTCGTCATAGGAAACAAATGGTACCATTTGTTTGCAACACCGGCGGCGTTAGGCACCTTTTGCGTTTGATTTGTCTTCCTAATAGCCTATTTCGGAAATTCCAAAGCTTTTATTAATTACTATCTAACTACTTCCTTCTTTTAAGGCTAGAATTGAGCTTCTGCCTATCGTTCTTGCCTTCCTAGTTTTTGGGTTTCGACCTAAGCAATGAAATCGCCGAAAAATTCAACCACCATAGCGTTTACGCAGAATAAAGAAACCATTTTCCCATCTTTGATTCTGACTTCACCGATTTCAAGTAAATAGCTCAACGTGATTGTCACGCAATTCTCCTCCCATATGAATTTTTGCGCAAGTATAACCTTTAAGGGTCCTGAAATATGAGGTGTTCGCTTGAATTTTTTACCACCGTTGCGATGTGTGGTGATGGACGGCCTTATTTGTCGCCAATCGCTTTTAAATTAGGAAACTTCAATTGCAATTATCTCCAAATCCCCCTGGTAGATTTCTTGAAATTTTGAGGTTTGATCGGCTTTAGGGGGAGTTCACAGAGGAAGTAATAAAATCAAAGGCCAACCTTATGGTTCTCCAGTAATAACTGAATAAATGTTTGATTTGCATTGTTTCGCATGGTTACATATATGCCTGAGATCAACAAGTTACGGTGCTAAAAGCACATAGCATGGGGGTTCCTTGCAACAACTAAAATTACAACGCTTTTCATTGAAACATAGTTCTTGAAGAAAGAAAGAAATTTGAAATTGTTTGAATTGCTTTTCAAACAAAAGGAAAGTTGGTCTTTCGGGGTTTCAAACTTTATCCAGCATCTACTGGGAAGGTGTGGGTCTGCGCAGCGTAAAGTGTTCCTTAATCTCTATAGGTAAGGTCAGTAACAACCTGTATGCAAGGTTTCAAGGAGGTAGTACGGAAGGATGATGCAATAAAAATTGAGTTGAAGTTTTCCCATGCTTTTCTTATGAGAGACAAATTCTGCCGCCCTTGACCACACTTAGTAAAGGGCACTAAAATATTCACCAAACATTCAATTACTGGGAACCCTTACGGCCCAATATTTTGCACAAATTATGGGAGGTAGACTTTGGCCTCTCATTGACTTTAAGCTAATTTGCGTCAGAATCGGTGCATTGAGTAAAAAGTTAAGGCCGAAATAAGAGAATTCAGGGGTTAGTAATTGCTATGGTGGAGAAATTTTGAGGAAATTTCATTGCTCAGGGCGCAACCCCCAAAAAAATAGAAGTCTGAGAGGCAAAATAATTTTTGTTTTCGTGTTCAAACAGACTTCCTCTTGCCTGACTTAATGAGTTGAGGGTCTTGAGCTTAAATTAACGAGTGTCATGGAATTTACTTTACCTTCTAGTTGATGTTTGTAATAGAAACGTCAAAACCACGAGAATTTCCGCCACACTGTACGTTCATCTACAGGTCGGGCTGCATAATTTTCAGCACTTCCGTCTTATCTTCTCATAACCATAACGTATTCTTTCATTCAGAATTTGTTCTAGTTTTGGTTCAGGTACCTATAAACAATTGAACCAGTTGCCAGTGACGTTCAAAATCAAAAGACCCAATTTTAATAACAGTTCTGTGGGCTTATTTTTTAGTGTAAATGGTTCAGTTGTAAGCTTGACGATGACATTTACGGCGAAACCCCGCAAATCCGTCACGCTTGGTAAGGATACTCATTGAACGTCCAGTGGACGTTCAGGTGTTCAAGAGTCAGACATTCTGTAAAAGTGAGTCTAACATTTTAGTGGGAAGCACTGGTTATCCGGGCCTGGATTCTCGAGCAAGTGAATCTGTGACAGGGCAAGTATCCCAGGTCTCACGTCCTAGGTTTCCTGGTCACACGATGGCAAAGAAACGCATGTCTGGAAAATTTGGATACCGCCCGGGAGATGGTCACCTTTCTGTAGCAAGTGACGTTGAAATTGAAGAATTCATTGGAAATAAGGTTTTTTAAAGAATGCTCATGTCCGAAGATAACATAATTATTGATTAAGGATCTAATATTGGAGCAATTCCTAGATTGAAATGATGAAGATTACCCAGAATGTGATGAAACGGATTTCACAGCTTGGCGGATTTGTTCCTGATTACATTCTCACCCTGGACACCCTCAAAGTTCCGTCCGTACGCAAATTTCAGGCCGTCGTGTTCATGACCGATGTGTCAGGGTTTACAATGCTCACAGAGACATACAGTTTGAAGGGTAAAGGTGGGACTGATAAATTGACCAAGACGTTGGCAAACTACATGGGACCACTTGCTGAATGCATTCTTCGTTGTGACGGAGATATTATCAAGTTCGCCGGAGATGCATTTTTGTCCGTGTGGGAAGTGCGTAGTGAAGAGGAATATCCGGAAATGCTGCAGAAAGTTATTGATTGTGCTCTCTATTGTCAAGAAAAATATGGATCTTATACCACGGACGTTCAAATCACTATTCGAGGTACATTTGTGCTCGCCTAAGTGGTCAAATTTGCATAATTTTCACTTTCGGTTTTTTAAACAGTCAAGGTTGGGATCGGTTGTGGCGTGTGCTACGCAGCAGGGCTTGGAAGCGGTTCTTACCATCATTACGCCGTATATGGACCTGGTGTCGCTGCCGCTTCGGAAGCTGAACATCATTGTGTTTCTGGAGATGTAGTTCTGAACCCGGCAGCATGGAAGTACTGTGACCCTAGACATTTCACAGCCGTCCCTAAGGAAGACGATTACATGAAAATTAATGACATACTCCATTTCATCAACCCCAACAAACGTGGAAGGCCGATCGCAGCTCATAGGTTGGCAGCTCAACTGAAGCAAGCTGGGGGAGAAAAGCAAACAGGAACGACTCATGATATCGGTAGAACAAAATTAGATGCGATCACCTGTATTATAAGGAAAGAAGCCTCTTGAAGCTATATACCTAAATTGTTCTAGTTCGTCCCATTTTGGAGTCAACTCTGTCTCCTCCATGTGAAAACCGTTTGAGGAAATATGTGATCCCTCCGGTGCTGAAGAAGGTAAATTACCTTCATGTATGATGAACCCTCCGTGAACCTTATTTCCCTTGTTGTCATAGCTGGACGAAAACATTCCACTTGAATACTTGAATGAGTCTCGTATGGTCTCTATTTGCTTCATGCACCTGGACTACGGACCACTTGAAGTTGACACTCCCAAGTAATACCTCCGGGTATTTTACTTAGTTAACTTTTATGTCCTATTTACCATAAATTCGTTGTAAATGTTTTTCCCGATAGTTACGGAGACCAGTTAGCAGATATCGTTCAAACTGCATTTGTAACTATTTTGCGCTCATGTACAAGCCTGAATGGTTGTCTTACTAAGGTCATCATGTTTGACAAGGGACTCACATACTTGGTAGTATTTGGCCTGCCTGGGTACATACAGGACAATCAGGTAAGTACGAGCAACTTTTCTAAGTTCGTAGGAAGGCAATCTCTAATATACGGTCGCCATGGCTCAGACGGCGAACGCCCTCAAGTTCGCATTAGAAATGGAGGAACAATTAAAAGGAATGAAACTGGTACGTGAGGTCTCCATAGGAGTAACAACTGGTGCAACCTACTGCGGGGTTATTGGTCATCCACGGAGACATGAGTATACTGTAATTGGGAAGAAAGTAAACAAAGCAGCTAGGCTAATGTGCTACTACCCAGGAAAAGTTACATGCGACCAGGATACGTATTACAGCTCAAAGCTCCCGTCCTACTACTTCCAACAGCAGGAAGCCAAGAACTTGAAGGGAATTTCCAATGTGGGAAATATTTACCAGTACATTGGTTCTGAAGGGTAATAAGGCTTTAGTCGCTAGAGTTTCGTACGTCACACGTCACACCACATGAAAATTCTAACTCCGCAGTGAGGACCCTCATATCACTCAAAAATACGAGTTCCCCATGCTAGGAAGAAAGACGGAGCTTGAGGTGGTGCGAAGCTGCTTGCGGGAGGCTTCAGATGAGTTTGACAGGGTAAGCTACGACACTGATTCTGGTTACAATAATTATTCTTAGATCCATGTGCGTATTGATTTTGCAGTACTTGGCTGCCCATTTCACCTTTGGAGGAGCATTTGACAAGCATGGTGCGATGGAGTACACATCTTCTGGACCGTGGATGATCGTTATCGAGGGTGAAAATGGCATCGGGAAGAGCAGATTTCTTGCCAGTTGTGTTCGTGAAGCTGAGACGATGGGCTGGAGAGCGTATACCGTGACATTGTCGCTTCAGCATGCATCCTCAAGGTAGATAATGTCTACAATAGCTGTAAATTGATGTTGGTAGGTGCCCATAGTTCCATACTAACATAATTACGCTACCATAGCTTGTACGCAGTATCCGACCTCTTAACACAAGCTTTTCATATGGATGGCATTCGAAGTTCAGCAGAACGGGAGGAACATTTGCGCAAGCTTATCTCAGATTCCGGCGACCCGGACCTAATCTCAGGCCTTTGCAATCTTAATGAGCTCCTTCATCTTAAATTACCGATTCCAGCAAAGTAACACTGATCTGCGTAATGGGTACATGTGCTTTGTCTTGTTGTTCACCCTGGTTCATTTCTGTAGATTTGCATACGCGGACTCTAAATCTCGTCATACCTTCGCCCAACACATGGCGATACAGATACTGAAGCACTATTACCCTGAAGATTTGATATTATTCTGTGTTGAAGATGCTCATTACATGCAACAGACATCATGGGACTACTTGCAACATATTTCCAGGATACCGAACCTAGTCACACTGATGACATTGCGCAGGAATAATGATGGACTTCCTAAAATACCGGATATTGCGTACAAGATTTGTTATCATTCCCCCCACACTAAGGCCATTCAGCTTCATGGCTTAGAACCTCCGTACATTCTCCCTCTCGCATGTCAGTTGCTAGAAGTGCGTGGGATTCCGATGGAAGTAGAAAAGTAATTGTTTTGATGCTTAACTGCCAACAATAGCTTATGTACAACGTACAACTCTCATTTTTTGCCCCTGGAGGTTGTTGATAGCTAAAAGTCAGGGCAATCCGTTCTGGGTTGAGGATGTTCTAAATGATCTTGTGGCAACTCAGAAGTTAAAGATTGTAGAATATAACAAAGACAATAAGCTACCCAAGGATGCAAAGCTGAGTTTCGTCAATCCACGTTACATTAAACGAGAAGAGTGAGATATCCAATGATAATTAAACCTTTACTCACATTTGGTTTCAAAATTAAATGGTTAATTGTCTATTTTTTACCTCTAAAGGTTCGATCTGGATGCCAACTCCATGTACAATTTAGGCTCTGGGCTAGGTCTTCGTTTCACCTCGAGCGAGAAACTTGCTGTAATTATTCTTAGCAGAATTTTAAAAATTAAGCTTGATTTCATCATTACATAAATAATTTGGGCCTCCATTAGTCACGGTCGCTGCGAGTCCGAAACAATCCAGAAGATCGGCTTTGTCTGGTGAAATCTAATACGACCATTAGTTCCAAGAATGTATCCGGTGGGCTGAAAGGTATTCAATTTGGTGACACTCTAGCCTTGGTCTGCTTAACTGATTGGATACATGAATCAGTGGATATTTATGTCTTACAGAGATGATGCTGGACACTTTTGATTCGTTCAACACCAACGATCAGATGATAATGAAATGTGCATGCGTGCTGGGTCGTCAATTCAGTCGAGCAATGATGAATCGCCTGTTACCAACTTCTGGACGCGATCAGCAGAAATACATAGAAGGATTTCAGAGGCTTATGGAAAATAGGGTCTTCCGCTGTGCTACAGCGGCCAAAGGAAAGAGAGGATCTAATGGAAATCCGGGTCAGCTGGCGCCGATTGAGTGTGCCTGCAACATCACTGGGAATGTCTTCGGTAAGAAATCACAAATTGTTTCCATCTTTCTGTAGGTCTTAATATTGTTTGTACCACAGACTTTTACGCTGGAAATGCGCAAGAGAATCCTAGCCAGCTGCAACTTCCTCGGTATGCTTACTGCCGTTATTGTGAGTTTGCCAAGGTAACGAAGCCTTAGCTACATTTCCTGGTGTACCCTAAGCATAAGATTATGGGGTGCATTAAACTCTTGATTGATTACCGAAGGACAATATGGCCGAGGTGGTGTACGAGACGCTTACTGAAGATTTAAAAAAGGAGCTTCATTTAAGGGCTGCAAAATATTTAGAGACTTCAGCCATACAGTGCGTGAACTGTGGTGGGCTCGATCCTACATATGTCTATGGCTTCCTGCTGAAGGCTCCGGAGTTGGCGCCCGAGAATGAGGTTAGAGCTTATGCTACTTTGATTTTTTACCTCGTTTTGATGGACCTGTCTTGGTCTGTACCAATGTGTTTTCTGTGGGTGCTACTTCTTGGTTAGGAACAGGCAATTGCAATTAAAGGGAAACGTGGAAGGATGAAGCCTCGTGCTAATCAGCTGTCAGCAGGCAGAGATGCCAGTATGAAAACAATGCAGACGAGTTTCAGACTGAAGAGACAAGTTTCCGAGACGAAATCAAAGGATGACGGTGGCGGAGATGTACAGAAGAAAAATAATCCCAAGTCTTTGGCTACCAGGATAAATGGATTACGCAGAACATTCGAAAGTGGGGGTGGCCAACTTGCTGCAATGGAACTTGATATTTTAAGATCATTGATAGAGTCAGAGAAAAGAGGAAAATCGTGCTCTGGAGGCTGCTTTGGTCGGTCGGACTTGAACAAAGCGAGCTGGATAAATAGTGACGATGGCATTAGCGGTGCCACATACGTCCCTTCTTCTCACTCAAAGAAAAAACCTAGAAAATCCACCGTGAGCGACCAAGCGGAGGAAATAGGTAGCCCAGAATCGCAAATTTCTGCTGGCGGAGGTGACAATATTGGTAGCGAAGACGAGGAAGACGAAGAGATAGAAGGGTACGACTTCCGGGGATGCGAATGTACTACCATTCAAGCTAGGGTTTGTGCAGATCTTATTTATCACTATAGGAGAGCAGGTAATACAGCCTAAATGTAATCGACATTGCATATTGCCCACTTTACTGAAATATCTCTATGCTTGTTCCACAGAAAAAACTGGCAAATGCATGCTTCATTTATTGGAAGCAGCAGAGGCCATGATTGCTATCGGAAACACACAGCAGGCGCTGCAGTATGTTGATGAAGCGGAATCCATGATGGAAGTACGTGTTATAATGCCAGTTACTCCAAGGGACATGCTGCAGTCTGCAGTATGGCATTTGCTTTTAATCACAAACGATCTTTCCTGCAGCTTATGTTTGAAGGGAAATTGCCCGCACCAAATCCTGAAGATTCAAATGACGTGGTCATCATCGACCGAGAATTTAATCGTCAAAGATTTTTCATGCGTGCACTCCTTTGCTTTGAAACGGGAGCGTTAGATCGGGCGAAAGGGCTTTTCATACAGTAACGAATGATTCACAATTTTATGTCTGTAGGCTTACTACTTCAACTCAGAAACATTTTAGGGCATTAGATTTGATGGGCGTTAAATGTCCGGGAGACGATCAGGAAAAGAAGATTAATTTCGAAATTATGACGGCCAAAAGCTCCCTCTGGCGGTATCATCATGCTCCTTCCTGCTGCCGCATAACTACACCGAGCAAGAAGAAAGGAGATATCCAGTTGAGTACAGTTAGAGAAAGTTACGCAGTAAATTTTCTAAAATTCGGTAACACAGTAATTTACTATTTCTCCCACACAGAGCGAAGACACTGCCGCTCAAGATTCGATCCTTATCTTACCTGCAAAACTTGTACAAGAGTGAAAACAAATTAGACTTGGCTCTGCTGGTATCGCTGTGGCACGTCCTGTTGGTTCAGGATTTCGGATGTTCCATGCATGTAGGTTAACGATAAAGGTTTGGTAGTTGCTGTGGTAAGTTAGAGCTGAATTATTTGAAATTCAAGGACCAAATACCGGCATATTGCAGCCTGATTGAGATGGGGTCTGCTCTTGGAAACAATGACAAAGCTTTGTTCTACGAGAAGAAGTCCCTGAACATCATTAGGGAAAATCTTGGAACGGACGAACAAGTTGATCCTTTAGGTCTCCTCACGAGTGCGAATCTATTTCAGACGCTGTCAAATTCGAGGTGATACTCACACAAGGTTTATTTTATAGTTATTATCATACCGCTAACCACAGGCTCCGTCACAACAGATTGCAGAGAGGAGAAATCAGCTCCTCAGTGGACGCAGGATTTCTTGTTCTTCGGATTAGTAATATTCTCCATGACAATAGCCTTGCCTGCCACATATTTCCGGCTCTAGTAAGTGGATTAATGCTAGCAATGAAACCTACAGAATTAGGAGAGGCTTTCCCAGGACTATGGTGAGCTAATCATCCGCACAAAATAGTTTAGTTCCGAAGCTAAACTTAATTATTGATACATCCTAGGTTTGCCTCACAAGCCGATGATAACTGGCCGGCAACCGCAGCCTATTTTTCACTTGTGATGGATATGATCCTCGACGTTGGCATTCCTATGGACTCATTTTATCAGTAAGCAGTGAAAGATAGATCTCAGCGTTGTTGTCAAACATAAATTCGGCAATTGCATTGCTTTGCTTTACAAAGCTGCGAGCAGTTTGTAACCGGGAAGGACTGGAATGATGATATTGAACTTTTCCGAGAATTCGATCTGAGGTTCAACTTCGAGGCGAGTTTGGCTCTATGGTATGCACGGTATTCTAAATGGGATGCAGCTTCTAAATGGATATCTCTCGTAAGTTCAGCTAGTGCTTTCGTATTGTTTGTTGAGGAGTTCGGTTAATTTCGTTAAAAGTTATGATAAGAACTAATCCCTACAACATGTTTTCTCAGGCGGAAGAGCACATGCCAGAGACAATGTCATTCCTTGGAGTTAAGGGAAGGCTCAGACTCATGCAAGTTTACTTAATAAGAGCAAACTTTCACCAAACCAAGAAACGCTACCAACTATTTGCAAATGACTGTAAGAAGTATAAGGCGCTTATTAAAGTCCTGAAAAGGGAAGTGAAAGCCGTGCCGGTTATGGAACCGAGGTGATTAAAATAGCATGCTACTTTTGACGGTTTGGTTAATATTCATTGTTGATTGATGTACATATTGGTCGTTGCCAGGTTGAACCATTTGATCGGTTACTACTGTCGGATTCGCGATAGGAAGAAACATGAAAATTATTTAAGGAAAGCAGAGAGCATTGCAAAGAGCCATGGGAACCGGCTGGAACTTGAGTTTATTAAACATAGTCGAATAGTATGTTTATTTACCTTTTGCCTAATTGGATTTCAGATGCATGTAATGAATGTAACTTGATGTAAACCATTGTGACAGGTATGGGCTACAATGGCGAACCCAGACATAAAATATTACTGGCTGGAGCATGCAGATAGTGATACAGTGGATTGGCACTCGACTTTGGATTTACCTTGGGCCAATATAATGTACTCTTTACCTGTTCCAGCTTGGACGTGACATGCATCAAACTATACTTTTTTTCTACTGAAGTAAGTAAGTGGGATGCGAAAGTGATGTTCCAAGTGCCATTACTAACAAGAGCAGGACGTGTGGGCTGACCTTAATTGGGAACAGAATAAATGGGCGGTTGACAGACTTGTTATTATTTGTAACATGTTGTTAGAAAATTATGATTTTATTGCATGGAGGAATCAAAGTTGAATCATCTGAAGCTTCTAGTGAGCAAGCTGAAATAAGTATACAGACACCCTTTTGTCACAATATATTAGCAGTCTCAAGAAAAATTGCCCAGTTTTTTGCATTACAAATTCACAACTCTTTACATCAAGTCATTGCGTAATTTATTGTCCTTTCAGCCTAACATGGAGCTATACTACATGCTCTAAACTATTGACAGTCCTCATCACTTTTTTTACTGAGCGTGCCTGTGACGGCTAAACAATAGCACTGTCTGTCTGTCTGTCTATTACTAACATCTGTAGAATAATAGCGGTACAAAACTACATATTCATTCTCACAATGACCTTAAAAATCAATGTGCTTGCTGCTCTGGACGACACTCGTAAGGAGACTGACTGATACTCGAAGATTTTTGGCAATTCCATAAAAGTTATTTCTAAGTTAACAGCGCAAGTAAGAGATTATTTTTTGTTATCAGTGTGCCCTTTAGTCTTGTCCTCTATCCCAGCAGCGGGCTTGTTTCCACAGTTTGCTCCATCTTTTTTTTCACCCGGGTTGATCTCAAGGCTCACTTCGCTCCTGTGAAGAGAAGCATCTTTCTGATTTGCAGGGGTTGAGCTATTATTGTCCAAAAGCTTGGCCTCTAGTTTGTTGATGTAGCTCTGCACGAAGTTAATACAGTCCTTACGGGCTTGGCGGACATTAGCGTTACCTTCGCAATCAATGTCATCCAAAGTTATCAATTTTCGGGTCAGCATTTCATCAAGGTACAAATACTGCTTAGTCTTTGTGTTGCCTGGGAAGGCATTAATTTCCTTTTCCAATTCCGTCACATCCTTTGTAATTTCTTGGATCTTTTCCATAGGAGTCAATGGTGGCTGTGGCGTGGGTTTCTTCATTGGGGGTGGAACTGGGCAATCGTCAATAATAATTGGTTGCGGTGACTGTGGAGCTGCAGGGGGCGCTGGAATCGGCTGACTTTTGACTTCTGGTTTAGGTGGTTGAGGCTGTTGTTGTTGCTGCTGCTCCTGTTGCTGGTTGTTTTGTGGTTGATTTTGCTGTTGTTGTTGTTGTGGTTGCTGCTTTTGCTGCGGTGGCTGCTGCTGTGCAAAAGCGGAATTATTTGCGTTCTTGTTTTTTGGACTTCTTGGTGGCGGTGATGGAGGATTGTCCGGATTGATAGTAGCAGATGGAGGAGGCGGCATTGGAATGGGTGCCGGCTTCACATGTGATTCGTTAGAGGAACTCTGAGACTTTTGTTGCAACTTTTGTTGGCGTTTTTGCTGTGGTGACAGTTGGGGTTTTTGTTGATTTGATTGTTGCTGTTGTTGTTGTTGCTGCTGCTGTGGTTGCGGGGGCGTTGCCGTTGGTACTGGTTTCCCACCTTCGACAATAATGGGAATATGGCGAACATGATTTGAATTATAATTTGGGCTGTGTAATTGCTGTGGTTGTTCTGCAAAAGGACTATTAGCTCTCAGGGGTGTGTTATCAGTTGCGGTCCCTGTGGGGATCAAAGGAGGTGGAATATTCTTCGGTCGATGTTCTCTCTGAAGTTGTTCATGCTGTCTTCTTGCCGCCTGATCAGCTTGTCTGAAAACGTCCGGGATTTCGATTCTGTTGATCGATTTTGGCTCAAAGTCGACATCCATTCCTGGATCGTCGAACTGATTTTGAAAATTCTGTTGTAAAATCTGAATGGGGATAAAATGTTGAGCGGCAGCTTCTGAAGAGCAGGATCCGGATGATGCACTACCACCGCTACCACCTGAAGAGCTTGAATGGGAAAAGGCAGAACTGCCAAAAGGATGCTCGTCCCATGGCGTCCCTCGTTTCATATGCTCGGCAAACATTGATAAGCTGTTTTCCTTCCACAGTCACGCAGAAAGGCTTTAATAAGAGAAGATGTGTGGGCAGATACGTAAGAGGATGACGAACACTGTGACGA
>JAQFYD010001529.1:0-11881 GCA_034694225.1 Bourletiella hortensis
ATGACCAGAGTGAACGAAATGATTACACTAGTGGAGATGATTGTTGCAGAAATCGAGAAGAATGTGACTGTTGTATTAGTAGATTTCATTATCATTGACCAGTCTGAATAGAAGTTAAAGGGAAAATTAATTTAAATCAATAGTTGCTGTGGTAAATATTTAAGGCTGGAATTTCCGCATCAGGATCCGTAGTATTTGCCTGTAACGACAGTAATAACTGATTTCGATTAGTTTTTCCAAACTTCTACTCAGGCTGATCAATGATGATGAAATCCACTAATGCAAACATCGCACTCTTCTAGATTTCTACAACAATCATCTTCACTTGAAAATATGCCCGCAATTTTCCAACTCCGCACTAAATTCCAAAGAGCACTAAATGATCAACAAATTAAAATTTGCTGTGAACTTCGCAATTAATTCAATTAGGCACAATTATTAGTAAGGAGGACCAAAAGCAGAAAAAGCAGGAGTGAGCAGAAGTCATTTTAGACCCCGAATGTCCTACCTTTTCGGAATCCCCGTATTTTTTTACGTATAAAAATGCTTTTATTGAAATTTTGAAAAGCAGAAAAAGCAGGAAAAGCAGAACTACAAAATTATGAGCAGAATTTTATCCAAAGTGGCAGAAAAAGCAGAAATTGCTCAAAAGCTGAGTTTTTTTCAAAATTTTGCTGATTTAGTGCAAAAATTGGTACAGCTTGATAGCTTGTCGGTGCATATTCTCGCGAATTATGCACGATTTGTCAAGTTATGGCACGTTAGCTTCCTGCAGTAACGCCTGAAAATAGTTTTAGGACCAGAAAAGCAACATTTTACTTCGCCTAAAGGCATAATTTGTGTCAAATTTCAAAATTTATATCGAAAATATGCTTAAGGACTACAAATAAAGGGGTAAATGCTTTAAAATTTTAAAAGCAGAAAAAGCAGAAATGGATAAACGAAAAAGCAGAATTGAGTCGTTAAAAAAGCAGATTTTGGTCCTCCTTAATTATTAGCACCATTCCGCACAACAGCAAGTATTTATAAATCACTTTCAGAAATTGCAACTGACAGTGCAATAAGTTCCCTCCACTGCACAGTGGGAATCAACGGCCATTATCCACCTCAAGCTAGATGCCTGCGCATGCGGCCTGCTTTTGCGCTGAAAAAGCCCACGGGAATAACCTGTCGGGAAATTTCTTTCATGAATATCTATGAATGCCAATGGGATTTGTGCAGAATTCCCTACTGATGCTTTCCTGTGGGCACGGTAAAGAAATCCCTTCCGAAATCTCTCAGTTCACGAAATTCCCAACATTTCCCACGTCTATATTGAACAAGGGAGCTCTGTCATATGAAATTCGCAGTTGTCCCACTCTGCTGTAGACACGCCATAGTGCATTAATGTCCCCACTGGGCAATTGTTTGATACAAAATAAAACGGCAATACTTACATTTGCTTGAAATACTGGGGTTTCCTTCCCGTTGTGGTAACCGGCAGTTACTACTGCAGTGGCCAAAACAAATGGACATTGTGATGAGATTTCACCTAAAATCAATAACGATGCCTGCCAAACTTACTCTATTGCAGATTCCTGCGAAACTGAACACAACACAGCGTGGCACATGTGGTTCATCTGATGAGAGAAAACATTTTTTATGCGAAATATTTAGCAGTTACCACTGCAAAACTCTAAATTCCTTGGTGTCTTTAGTTGCAATTAAGATCAAGATTACAAGTAGAATGTTGTGAACAATTGCAGTTTACCGATGGGTCACATACATGCACACACAAAGCATGCCACGCCAGCTGATGTGTTTTCTCAGTGCCAATGCCTCACACAAATGCTTAAGCAGTGATGAGATCGGTGACCGGCAGACCTGGTCGTCAACGATGACGATCGGCGAACGTTTTCCTCACCTCCACATGTGCACTAATCAGAAGACGGCTATCCCACACAACAGTGGGCCCACGTGGTCTCTTGCCGGTAACAAACAAGCATTGCTTTAGTCACAACCAAGTCGGTGTTCATCACAGCATGCCTCGGCACGTTCAGTCGCTTTCTTGTTCATGTTATTTCATGTAGTCTCATGTTGCTACCATATTAGCTCTGGAATTCAAGCTCGCATCCGTATTAGTATTGCTCATGTTAGTGCTCATCCCTTAACATTCCAGTAATTCTATCAACATGTCCGTCAAGGTAGAAGAATATGAACACAATGACGCATATATATGGCGCTTCAAATAATTTATTTTCCATCACATAATGAAAATAAACGGATTAAATTATTATGATATTACATTTTTAAAATTATTGCACTGATATACATGTTACAGCATACTTAAATCAATTGCCAGACATCTCCGTAATGAATACTTCAGGTCTTCCTCGATACACTCATCCGGGGGCAGAGTAAACGGTGATCGCTGTTGCACTACACAATCACTGGCGCGCAGCTTGGCTTCCTTATCCAATGTGGCCCTAGTTTTTTACAATGAGGCAATTTGTAAGTAGTTAGTACGGCTTGATCGCAACGAGACCGGGCAGCTTGAAAAAAGAAATGAAAAAAAGGATGTGCCCAAAACTCAGGGTACAGATTTGGGTGTAGCAGATGAGAATGTAGGCTTGGAAGGTTGAGGATGCCACGGTAGCGGGAATTTATGCTGCAATATCCACCGTACCCGGTCCTACATTCCACCCCAAGCTTAAATATCTGTCGGCAGTTTATCGGGCCAGCGCAGGAACTGTTGGGAGACATGAGAATCGGGAGTTTGTCAGAATAAAATGTTGGCGAGCAGCTGCAGCTTCCCGAAATATCAAAATCGGGTGGGCTGGGAGCGCTGTACGCATCACGCTGACGTAAACTGCCGCAGGAGGCCCTCCGGCAATTTACAATTTTTGGAAGTTGACGGCTAAGAGTGCAACAGTCCAGCGGACATGACTGTCGCACCCATAGACAACAGCTTGTGTAAAATTTAATTTCCGTTTGCAGTTAATATTTATGTTATTTGTGCAAGTGATGAATTATTTCGAGCCAAGACAGTGAAAATTGACTTTATGGCCACAGTGGCGTCGGATAATGGGGGATCACGGGTACATGTACCCGGCACAAAAAGCCGTGGGGGTACACCAATGTCACTGTACCCGGCATATATTTTGGACTATAGCATGTTTCGTAGCTCACCAGTCGTCAGAACACGGCATCCGACTCCACAGGGACACCTCACATACGTGTTCTACTCACCAACCAGGATATCTAGTAAATGGTCAATGCAATGTGGCACCAAAGAACTCAGTGAACCTTCAGTGGGCTTATTTTTTGCGTAAGTACTGCAGGGTAAACAATATTGAGGCGAACCTACGGCAGACAGCTAAATACGCAAAGGCCGTGCCATTGTAGCAAAGCTTGGTTTCCATCGTGGCTAAGAAAGACAGATCCCATGAATTTTCATCAATCATGTTTGCGTTAGCTAAGGCGAAAATCATCTGCTTTTGGGCAAAATAACATGCTTCTAGGTTCAGATACTTGCCATTATCAGATACGTTATACGTTGGGTGTTATGTGCATGTAAAAGTAACTCGGAGCTGAAACTAAAAAAATCCGGCGAATAAATAACACGTAAGCATCCGATTACGACGTGTATGCAGCAGAACTGTTGGCTGAAACGATCTGCAACTGGAATTACTAAATGAAAGCCGAATGAGCGACGTCCCTTCAGTGGCTCTAATATCTAAATGTCCCTTGTCCTCAGACCCGGTGGGAATTTGCGCACGCTTTGTTTGATTTTTATCCCAGGCTAGTACACGAGCTGTTGGTCTGTTAATTACAGCAAATGCATTTTGGACCGCATTTTTCTGTCACTCGTCTACGTGTGCCAAAGGTGAGCTCAATTCTATATTTTGCAAAGTAAAGTAAAAAACTTGCTAAATTTATTTGGTAAATATGTATGTGATTAGTTTTTTTTAGACCTGAGAAACTGATAGTTTGCTCGATTCCGAATTTTTATTGAGCTTGTCGCATCGAAATCCATTGCTGGTGTTTCAAAATTATACAAATTACAGAAACTATTCGACCCTTCTCACGAAATTTCGAAAGAATTGAACTGGACAATTATTTCGGTGGTGTTGTGCAGAGATACAAACTCATGAGAAACTCAATACAACTCTAACCTAGAACCCTCATCTTTAACTGCAATATATATTCTATAAGTGTGTGACATTTCATGTATTGCGACTCAGTTGCAGTTGATCTGTTCTGTGCGCACTAAAAATTGTCGTACCGTGTAAAACTTTGTTAGAAAATCGTAAAATATGTGGATGTAAAACTTCATTTTCAATTAAATACCTTTTTCTATGCCCAAATTTAATTACTTGTCAGTTAATTTGCCGGAATATTCTGTAAACCCAAGCAGATATCATAATCATTACAAGGCCGACACAGAGCCAGCTACTTGCCGACTCCCAACATTGGGCCGTCAATCTCCCGATCCCGACTGTGGGCCTGCAGTTTCCCGCCGGAAAGCATCCCCGACCGTCGGGGGAAACTTCTGAGGCGACGTTGGGCCATCAAACCGTGCCTGCATGGGACATTATTATGGAGGACAGGAATTCGAGTGAAGCAGGACGTGCAATAATGGCGAGTCCAATAAATCCTGTCGCGAGAAACTAGATGCTGCGGTGGATGGAAGCAAGAAGAAGAGCGCACGTGCTCTCTCGACGATCAGAAGTACGCCCCATTCCGTCAAGGCTGTTTTCTGCTTAAGAATAAAGCAAAACTTTCTAACCAGTTGCTTTCAAATCGAAAGGTTTACAAAATGTCTTACTGTTTTCGAGATGGTTGAAATAAGTCCTCAAGAAGGAAAGCAAGCTGTCCCTGGTTTGTAGCGCCGTAAAATAGTAAAAGTGATGAACAGGGTGTGCGAGACAATCATATACAATTAAAGGGGCAATGTGTTCGTGCTGTCACACCAAACCTGCACCGTGCGCCTAGCCACAAAAACCGTATATGCCGCCAATAGGCAATAATTGATGTGGAAGTGAGCCAGAGCCCAGCAGTTCGAGATCTGCACTGGCTGAATGTTGTCAGCTGGCCAGGCATAAGGATGACAGTGAAGACGAGCATATTTAGCATATGATTTCTTCCAGTATGGCAAGCACTTTTCCACGTTAAGCTTCATCACTAAATTTTGCTGTCAGGTCCAAATATTTCCTTCGTATTTGCTGAAATTTATGATACAAATGTGTTACAGTGGAAACTCAACGTACATGCATATAACGTAGATATTCGGCATAACGTATGAAATCCGCGGTCCGAGCACAGGGCCTATGTTACAGCACGTAAACCATGTGCGAATAACGTAAATCGTTATAACGGATTTTTAGCTATAACGTATAAATTTTTCAGGCCCCACAGCCCAGGTCAATGGAATGCACAATTTTTATAACGAATTTCGAATTTTTGGGACTTCAAAGTTGTACATGAAGTTAAAATTTGAAGTTTTTCAGCTGTATCGCTATTCATTCATACGTAATCGGGAATTACTCAATTAACGACAATAGCTTCAAAATCTTCCCCCGTATTAGTTTAATACGAAAGCTATATAGCGTACAAAAATACGTTATTATATAACGTATTACTCGATATAAAGTATAGGTAGGGATAGGGCGTTGCCTAAAGTAATTGATTTCCACAACGGCCAATTCAGCAGTAAAATTGAATTTCAAAGCAACAGCAAATTGAATACTTAGCTGTTGCGACAGCCTTGACCGCTAGCTCAGAAGCAAGTCCCAGAGCAGACATGCCAAGCAGAATTGCACAGCCTTTAGAAACGATATTAGTTTGTGGGTTTGCAATGGAAAATTGTTCCGTAGTCGATACAGCAGACTCATTTGTTTTTGTTGACGACAGAGCTCTTAGCTCCTGTACGTTTTGTTTTCTCACTCTGATTTACCAATTCATGTCATGCAGTTTGTAAATCTCATTCATCACGTTGCACACCCCCGTCTCCACAATCCGTTCAAACTTCCCTCGAAATTCTGTCGAGTACGGGTGTAAAAATACCCAAAACCTTGGATGCAAATATAAGTTTTCGTCACCCACAAAGCATTTGAAGAGTCGTAGCTCAGTTATGATGTTATTATGATAACGCTCTTCAGGCTATTATACGATGATGTGCATGAGCACCGTATCCAAGATCAGTAGGATGATGATGGGTGAGATATGACATACAATAAACGTATGCGTGACAACGTAAAGGGTTAATCTTACACATTACTATTATTTATTGTGGGAGTAACTAGTGATGGTTGTACACACGACAGAGTTCCAGTACCAACTGACTATCTATGTCATTACTATTGATAATTACCATACACTAGTTACCATAGCTATATCTAAATATAGAGGCGTGACGTACACTCTGTAAGTCACCGCCTCACATTCATACTGAGAGGGAAATACTCTTGCAACGGTATTCAAAGCGTTCCTAGTAATTTTTGTTCATCCAACAGTGCCCTTTTTTGGGTTTTTCCTTAAATGCATGTGCATTTCAAATTATGTCCGCGTCAAATTCTTGACAGGGATTCTGAAATTCTGACCAATGAGTATTTTGTACGTTTTGATGCTGTCGCCAGAAGCGGGGACCACTAGGAAGCCTTCGAATCCGCTCAGGTGAGATGCACAAAGAAATATTGAGCCGATGGACCAGAAAGTCACCACAACAAGTGATAGAAGTCGGATCTACTAAATGTAGCTGCAGAAACAGAATGAACGGTCGGGTATGCTCGATGTGTCCTAGTTTTACCATATCCTGCTTCTTCAAAGGCGCAGGCTCCACACCACTATTAATGTCCTCGAGGGCAACGAAAATGAACCGTTCATTTTCTCTCGCAACCTCAGTGGCCCTCACGGGCAGAGGTCACTGCAGTTATTTCCAAGTAGACTAGAAATAATTTGCCGGCTAATGGCTCTGGCACGTGGCCTGTGGTTCCCGCCCGTAAAATGTGTAAAGCTTTTGGCCCGCCCGTGTACGGCCCGTTAGATTTTGTGCGCGCCGGTACCCGGTCCGTAAAATTATTGACATGCTCAGAATATTTTAACGGAAACGACTTGTGTTCTCTGCTGCGATAGTCACGAATATTAGCAACAAGCGCACTGATATCAAAGATTGGCACAAATCAAAAAAAGGGGGGTCTAATGCACTGCAGTTGGCCACCACTTTTGTTTATCAGTGCCCATATAACGGGTACCTGGTACCTATGCCCAGCCCATGTTTGATTCGGACGCCCGTGGCCCGGCCCGCTTTCTCAAATTTTCAAAGCGGAACAGTCCGTACCCGCGGACACGGGGCGAGCGTGTCTCAGCCCGCTGGCATACCTAACGGGTCATATGCCTGGTTTGGCTTGGCGATCTAAATGTATAACTAGTAAAATATCAAAGTTTTCGTCTTCAACCTGATGACAAAAATATCTTCCGCAGGTGAAAATGATCACAAAATACCGCCACTGAAGTGGCCTTTGGGTACTTTGTAGATTTTACTTAGGCAATGCAAAATAAAGTATTAGTTGATCCAAAAGTCTGCAAACTAGCCCACGTGCACACTCACGACCTTATGAAACGTCATTGACATCCGAATCCTAAATCTTCGCCTTTTCTAAACATATGAACAACCTAATTTACTTGCTCCTGTCGTGAAGCTTTGACTGATCTGAAAAGAATTTATCAGATGGTGACTTACATTTAGGCATTAATAAAAACAGCCGTTACCTGAGATGGTTTGTCCCTGTTGGTTAGTGTTACTGCATCATGTATGTAAAAAGGCCTTCCACATTCCCAGCGGCTTTTTAACGAGACGATGAAAAAGATCTCACTGCATGTGCGCACTGACTAGGGCTCCGCAGATCCCAGATCTTTGACATGATCCGGACCTGACAGACCTCGGACTCGCAGCTCTTCAGATCATCGGATCCATAGGACTCAGGCCAGGACTGTCGAGTCACCCGGACCCGCAGATTCTGGAAACAGGGTAGATCTAGACCCGAGATCTGCAAGGTCATCGGATCAGGGACGGGTTAAATCGGGTTTTAATTCAGCCTTCCCGGTTGTTTTACGGGTCGTAATGGATGCTTTTGAAGCAAAGCAGTGCAAACACACCTATTTGGTTCAAAAAGTACCCCAAATTCCTCATGTTAAAGGAGATCCGCTTCGTATGAGCTCAGGATCTGGATCTGGAACTGAATCTTGGATCATTTTCGGCTCTAAGTTCACCTGAGATCCGGATCTGGCGTTTTTAGGTACCAGGTCTCACTTTGGGAGACCCGGACCCGCAAAGATCTGGATGTGACCCGAATCTTCGGGTCCGACCCGGAGCCGCTGCGGAGGCCTAGTACTGACTTGTCTCGCTAGGGCAAAAACGTTTGGAGAATGACGCGCGGGGAATGAGGTGAAGGTTACATATTTTGGAAATTACTTCCACTCCGGTTTTCATTGATAATGCTGTTCGAAATATGGTTAATATGCTCGTGATCTGCAAGAATCAGCTCCTCTGTCATTGTAAATTTCGTAAACACCACCTTTATTTACACAGTCACACTATTTTGTAGTGCAAAATAAAAGTAAAACCTGTGACCTATAACACAATTCTTCATTCGAGATTTCCAGAACCGTCTCTGAATTCGATGGAAACCATAGCCAGAATGCCGCTTATCCATTCAAGAATTAAAATGAAAAAGGAAATGCCCTCAAAAAGTAATAAAGCCAGGAAAATCAAGCTTGCTTGGGGATTCTGCATGGAAAATAATGTCGCAGACTTTCCAATGTCAAAGTCAATTTGCTGTACTCGTTTGGATATATAGTCCAACTTGGACTTGGCATGGCGTTGCACGTCCCGAAATTCATAAATTTCATTCATCAACTTGACAATCCCGGACTCAACGACCCACTCAAGTGTCCTCCGCAGCTCTGTCTCGTAGGGATGACGAAAAGCCCAAAACTGATGAAACAAATACAAATTCTCGTCTCCAACAAAGCATTCAAGCTCTGGGAAGAAAACGACTTCCATGTATTTCTTAACCACTTCGAGCACCTGTCTCCCCCGGATGACGGATTTCTTTTTGCTATCCCTCAGCCGGAGCAGCACATATCCGTTTGCATCAATTAAATCAGCGGTGTCCATAATCCGAGCCCAGATATGGTCATTGCTGATAAACTTTTGGCGGTGTCGCATGTCTGACAAATAAATTGAATCGTTCTTGACTACAAATTGATATCCCTGATCAAATAGTTGTTGGAATGTTTTAATTCTCGCTTCAGCTGCTGGAGCAATCAGCAGACTGTCAAAGCCTCCCAGGAAGCATATTGAAATGAACATTGATGCTACGATCCAACAGAGAATTGCCATAGACGGTGCAATACCACCAACGTTTCTCACATTTCCCTGACTTTGAGCCACGAGTGGGGCAAGCAGAATGAGAGCGGGGTTTCGCTGGCGGGGTGGAACCTTAAGATTAAGCGGAGTGATCATAAGGCTGGAGATTACAATACCTAACCACGTCCAGCAGTCAAATCTGTTGAAGAAGACAAGAGCATCACTGTGATGCCTGGCTGTCCATCCTCTTCGCTTTTTACAGTAGAGAAAGCACATTTCGTGTGGTGAAGATTGAGTCAAGGCCACTCGGTCCCATGCATACAGTTTATTAATTAATCGAGGAGTGATAACTAAGCTGCGCCGGTATACAGCTGATGAATTTTTGAACCGGGCGACTGGTCGAAAATGTTTGTCCTTCTCAAATGGAACTGAAGTGAAATTATGCTTGGAGCCCAGAATAAATGCCACTTTCATGTGAGCAGCCTCCCGTGCTTCAGTCAAATGCAAACGAGCAGTGTTCCCCCTTATTTTGTCCAGCCGTGCTTCCATAATGTACCGCAATTCCGACTGACTGAATTTGGGGTAACGTTGGAGCATAAAATAGACCTCAAAACCATTGAAATCTTTTGTGTTATCAACAACTTCGAATCCTTCGTTTCTAAGGCCTGACAGGGAGGTCATGCTTCTCAGCTGTACGAAACAGCTCCAGTAGCCGTTAGGACAAAAGAACTCATATTTGTAGACATGCAGGACGGTAATGGTGGACGCAAAATGGTAATCTGAAGGCGTACGCGGGGGTTTGAATAGTTTAACCTTTAGAAACAAGACGTTGGCGTGCAGTTCACCAATTTTTTTCTTTTCAATGACCTCTTCTTTCAACGTTGCTGCCTCCATGCATATTTCCAAGCCTGCTGATGAGGTCATGAATACCACAAGCTCATTGGTACTTCCGGGGTACATGGATGCCAACGGAAAGTCTATTATCAAGAGTTCCTTGCAACTTTGCTGGTCACCGGACGTGACGTGGACAAGATGCAAGAAGCAGTTTACCTTGGACTGTCTGGTTGACGAACTCTGGGAGAGATTGTTGTATGAGGCGAAAGGGACCCAGGCTTTGGCCATTGCAACGGCCAAGCTTTCGCCCCATTCCATGGATTCTGTCCTGTGTGTTTCGGTACTAATGGTGTATGTAGCAATGAGACAATTGGGAAATTTTTCTATGAATTCTACTAGATTTGTTGAGTAGAGGAGGCTGCTGCTGGTAGCCAAAATTGCAAAAACAAAAGGCAAGAGCAAGGAAGAAAAGTCCATGGTGGCTCTCTTGTACACGCCCGAGTCCGAAAGACACGTCGGCTTCAGTAGTAGCTAGTTAACGATTGGCACTCCATGTGCGGATGCATTAATTTTGTTGCTCATTAGTCCGTCCTCATATTTGATTGCCAATCTCGTTATAATTCCATGCCGCTGGAAGGAGTTGGCACTTACTGGGATTGACATGATAGGTTCCGCTACAATTAATGAAGTGCCAGCGTCGTAATATTTTGTTAGCAGATTTCTGCCTTTCAGCGGCATAGAGTGTCATATCTCTCCGCAAGGCGCCAATGTGTAAAGCGGGTTAACGGATATAACCTAGTCTATGCGGGATTAACAAACTTCTGATGTCTACATCAGATAGCATACTGAATGGGTTGTATCGGAAAATATCGGATTGTAAATTCGCTGTCTCAATTCATCTTTTCAGAGGCTACGAGATACGTACAAGCTTGCACGACATTAGGGGCCACTTGTTGTTAGCAACTGTATTTTAATCACTTTATCCTGTTGGACAATCCTGTTTCTCTTCCCTTCTTCAGGCGCGCCGTACTCACTGTGGCTGGCCAGCAAAAACACGATACCACATGCAGGAACTCATCGCATGATACATTATCAGCCCACCCGACTGAATGCTAACGCTTGAAATTCATATACGCCATGCATCCTATATGACCTCTGAAATCTCCTATCATTGCGTCAGAATCCTATGCTGGCAAATACGCGAGGTTCGCATAGGATCACTCCGATTAGATCCTATTGAGGAAATGGGCGCATAAGAATATTTGAATAAATCCTATGCGGCTCATATCCCATGGAGTTTTTTGAAGGTTGAGCGTATAGGATTTTTACGCTGAGAATCCCATTTGTCGCAAGAGCATGCGTATTGGCAAGAAGTAGGAGGAATGCTGGCCGTTAGAATAATCTTCTCTCCTCCTCGCCGTAGCAGCCATTTGTGTTCTGTGGACGGCATGGGCTTGTGTGTTTTGCTGCTCTGCGGCTTTAATTAATTTCACAGGTGACATTTAGTTGATCGTGCTGACGAAAATATGTGTGAAGAACTAGTATAAAGTTGTGGTGTGCAAGATACGTAAACATTAATAAGGTACGGCAGATTCGCATAGAGCATTGAGCCCACGTGGTGCCGTGACGTCACCTGGAGCGATTGGAACGGGCCACAGTGAGCCTGTCCTATGCTATTCAACGGGCAGAACTAAGAAC
>JAQFYD010001530.1:0-11876 GCA_034694225.1 Bourletiella hortensis
CAGACAGTGGGATTTTTAGATGGAGGAAAATTGCCAGGTGTCAACTCCTCCATGTCCTTTACATTAAGCCTTCGTAGTAGGAGAGTCAGTCTGTTTCTGTCTTTCTTTCCCTGTCGAACAAAGTTTTCGTGCTTGAAACAAAAAAAACCGAAGAGGCGTGTGTGGACGAAGGGCACGAACTTACATGAATTATCTAGAGCGTGGCTAAGCTTCTCACACAGATTTTGAAGGGCTACTACTACTACTTCCTCTCCATTTTCTCATCTCTAAAAACCTTTGGCATCCCGTGTTGCTTCTACTACTTCTTCTGCTCTTGAGTCAATTTTCTAGGGCAGATTCCACCTGCTTTTCCTCCTTCTCCTCCTGCTCTTCTTCCGTGAGCTTAAACCAACTTGTGTAAATGTATAAAGACAGGCAAGAGATAAAAGTTTTTTCGTCTCCTGACTTTCTGCCACTCGATGGAAATGAGTTCATAGAATGGAATGAGGGGGAGGAGGAGATGAAAAACTCAAGACCAAACGGTGGAATGTAACCAGTTCTTCAGTTCTTTCCAATCCTTACCTTCCTTTCCCGTTGTTAGAACAGAAAGAACTGAAATCAAGGATGATGATGATGGTTTTTAAAATTGCTATAAACAGATTGCTACGCGAGGATGACAAGAATATCCTGTCGCATCTGAAGAAAGAAGAACACCGGGAATTCCGGAATTTAGTAATAGAAATGGTCCTGTCCACCGATATGTCCGGACATTTTAGTCAAATCAAGAACGTCAAGGGATATCTGAATGGAGAAAGGTGAGAAGGGACTAGAAAGATGGGACTTAATTCCTCATTAATTGAGTTTGTAAGACAAGAAAATTCGTTAGTTTTAATACTCAACTCTCTCTCTCTCTGTCTCTCTCACATGCACATACAGTCAGTTCAGTTCAGTTCACAAGACAATAGACCTGGCCTGGTTGGCTGACTGACTGACGCAATTTTCTCTTCTGGACCACCATCACTACCACCACCTCATGCCTTGATTATAAATTGATCCTCACATACTCTTCTCCTCTCCTGCCTCTTCTTCTCCTTTCCCTAAACTTCCCTCCTACGTTTACTCTCATATTCCTTGCAAAACTATTCTTCTTCTTCCTCTTTTCATTCCTTCGACTACTACGACTACGACAACTACTACAGTTTCTAATTAATAAATTAATTTGTTCACAAGCTCAGTCAGTTCAGGGGGTTCATGCCATTGGAGTAGAGGAGAGAGAGAGAGAATCCTTCTAATTAGCATTTTCAAGCCTATCCAAGTCAAGATCACGTAGTTTAATAATAATTTTAGAAATCAGCTTCGCCCCTCTCTCTTACTTTACTTACTTACTTACTTTGAGTACCCAATAGTCACATTATATCCTCATTCTAAAGTGATGGCCCTTTGCCTTCACTTTCACTGTGCTTTAGCTCCTACTACTAGCTACTATTACTTTCATACCTTGTTCCTGTGGAATTACAAGAACGTCAGATGGGCTTGAAATAGCTATTAGCTCTAGTATGCTATTATGGAGTGACTGTAGCAGCCACACCAGGTCCAGAAATGTTCCCATAACCACGACCATCCTGTGTCTGAAAATCTGTCATATGAACTTGGATGAATGAAGATAAATGTGTGTGTCTGATGTGGTTTGAGGCGTTGGGGCAATTTGAAGTGAAGTTTTATATAAAAATATGATTTTTTTCCCTTTCCCCTATTCTTGCCAGACACTCAAATATACACGGTACAACGATGGCCATGTCCTTGATGCTTCATTCAGCTGATATTAGTCATCCGGGGAAGCCGTGGAAAATTCATAAAAAATTAGCTGACCTTATTATTGAAGAATTTTTCCTGCAGGGGGATGAAGAGTCTCGACTAGGACTGCCATTCAGGTGATGCTCCACTTTACTTAATACTCTTCATCCATCTTTGTCAATTTACTTGGCTAACCTTCCGTCAATCATAATGCTGTGAGTCTGTGCTTGCGTGTGTATAGCATAGCATGCCTTTCAAACTCTATATTAAGTGCTCGGCGGCGGCGGTGGCTGCCGCCGCGGCAAACCAAGCTTCAACAACGTAGAATACTATAGTATTGTAGTGTGCTCTAAAGGTCTCCTTAAAATCTAATTACATTCTTCTTTACCTCAGTCAGTAGTCAGTCAGTCAGGAGGTCTTGCGACTAGGAAATAATTGATTAGATGGATCCATATATATGAATTCAACTTGTACCAGTTTCTCACAAGATGAAAATGAAGACGAATATAAGCAAGTATAAACAACGGAATGATTAGGTCCATCGCCTTGCTCTACAGCAGTAGCTCGACATCTTATGTAACTTTATGGAATTATTTTACAGGACAGAATATAAGACAGCAGTTAGATGTTATGTAGAAGAGATTGGCTGAGATGAAGAAGAAGAAGGGAATAAGTTGGCTGTAGTTTGTGAAATAAGAGTGAAAACTCTTGATCTAACATTCACCCGCCTCCCTGCTCATCTCACAGCAGCTCCTGTTTTAATCAGTGCCTTTAGTTTGAAAACTAGAGTGTGAGTTTTGTGAGTATTATAGCGCTCCTCTTCTTCTCTAAGTTAGAAACTCTGCTGTTGCTGCTGCCTGGGAGGAAGCATTCTCACATGCTCTCCTATTATTCTATCATATCTCTCTGTAGAAAATTTGCTGTTTTCGCATTAACAACTAGAGCATTCCACAGCCGGAGGTGAAAGTAAAGTCCTGGCAGTGTAGCTAGCTAGCTAGTGCTTCGTACTTTCTAATACAAAGCGTGAGTCTCTCACTCACTCCGTGCATATGAAATTAGCAGGAGGGAGGAGGAGGAGTGAACTCGGTGGAAACTTGAGTGCAACGAGTCATGAAATGAGGAAAATTAATATGATTTTCTAGTCCTCTCTGTGACCGAAATAACGTCCTGGTTCCGGAGTCTCAAATAAGCTTCATTGAATTCATCGTGGAACCTACGCTGAGTATCCTCAGTGACCTAATGACATTCATGACTAATGGAGATAATTACGCTGCTACTACTGCCCCTTCTGCGTCTTCCTCATCGTCGACTCCCGCTTCGTCTTCTTCTTCTTCTACCCCTGGTCCCAACATTACGGGAAATAATAATAAGGATCCCGCCACCGGGCACATATCCACTAGCAGCAAACATGCTGTAACACGCCGTGCTGAATCTGATAATAGTATCAAGTCGGACAGTAGCAAGAATGTCGTTAGCACCCGCACCACTTCATTCCCCCTTCAAGCCGGGAAAACTTCTCATGGACCAACTCCCCGACCCTGGATGAATCATCTACAAGAGAATAAATCCAAATGGAGGATGATTTCTGCGGGTAAGGACATTCTATCAGATTTTTCCCTCGAAGAGTTAGAAGAGCCATCACCAGATGCCAAAGAATGATCATTGATCATCATTCTCCTTCTCCGACTCTCAGTCATTCAATTCAGTCAGCCACACATAATTACACCAACGCGTTTAACTTAGGAAGCACAAAACTTACTTACTTACTTACGAACCTGAAGAGAATTTTTCCTCACAGGATCTTTCTTCAACTTTAGCTATGTATTCATAACTCTTTTTCTTAACCTTTCCTTAGTAATTTTCCAAAAATGTAGAGCCCTCTTGCACATTTTCTATCCTGAAACTCCCTGAAAGAACGTTTCATTACAGCTCTTGCTTCTCAGTAGGCTAACGCTTCATAGTAGTTAGGTCGTTTAGGCTCGTTAACGCGCCCGCCTTAATCTCTTTTAGTATCAATAGCAATAGTTTTTCGTAGTCCAAGATCAGTAGCTCATGCTATTTCTCCCCTTCAAGCTTAGCTAATAGTTTCTAGTCCTGGCAAAGTAGACATGATTGATATGTAGTTAAAACTTGTTATAATAAATATGTTTGCAGAGCATGCTCAAGCCAAAGAAACGACCATCATGAATACTACCACTACTACAACAACCTCTACTACCGCTACTACTAATACCAATACGGCGTAGCATTACCCCCGCCCATCCTACCTGGCCTGTAATATGCTAAATACTACTAGACACACAAAACCTGAGTAACTAATAGCGTATCAAGTAAAGTCCTTTTATTAGACAGTACTAATCACCTCTTCTTCTTCCTACGCAACTGATTCGCAGCAACAGCGATGAGAATAACAGCATCAACTTGGAGGTGGCAGAAATACATCCGGCGAGTTTCATAGCTACACACATATATAATAGCTACTACATAAAAACACAGGACATTCACAAATTCAACGACGATCATGATGAATGCATTGTAGTGGAAGCAGCAGCCAACTAACTAAACTAACCAACCAACCATGATGCATACCAACCAATTGATTATTGTGATTACTTTGAGTGATAAAAACCCATATGTAGATTTAGAACACACTTCTTCTCATTGCTACATAGTCCTTAGATATAGAAGTGTTAATTAGCAGCGTAATATCTTTCTTAGTAGACATATTGCTGCTACTTTTATTTCCTTGCTTTTCTCGCCCAGGGAGAGAGAAAGTAGCTTTCGAGTTACTTTCACCCTGCTGGACGCATGCGAATGTATATAACAATTAGAGTTAACCGCTCTGTCGTTGCAAAAATGCTAAATAATACTCAAGTCGTAACCTCATCATAAGTCCTTCCTGTTCACCTTGTAAGCCATTACTGGATAACAGTATGCAAGTTAATATTATTATCCTTCAACCAACTTAGTATCCCAAAGCCCCATTTTTTCTATAAGAATCCCATACCTAAAATTCTATCATATTTACCATTCAGAATTTTACAAAAAAAATTGGAGAGTACATCCTATGCTCTTGTGAAATTCTTCGGGATAAATTTTTAGAGGATATGATGGATAGCACAAGGATTTTATGGCAGCAATGTATTAATTATCTATAGGGCTAAACTATAAGGGAAGATTTTGGACGAACGAGATTTAAAATAATTATTATTGTGTTTTAGAGAAAGTACCAGTGCCACTAGTAATTATTATATTCCCAACTAAGTAAGTAAGTGTTAGCTAAATAAAATATTTATAACTTGGATCAAATTGCTATAAACTGTAAGAAGCTTTGACAAGGTGCTGTTAACATCATCATTAGCGTTATCATCATCATCATCATCATCTTATACATCACATATTATGAAGAAACTCGGACCAACTTATTTGAAGAAGATTTTGCAGGAATTTACAAAAAAAACACGGGGATGATGATGATGATGATTACGATTATGATGATCACCACAGAGAATGGTAACTTAAGCATTCTGATGAGTAGTGCCTCGCTCTTTGGGAAATTTCCTGGAATAAAAAAAAAATATTAATTTTCAATCCATTGTATTATAAATCCCAATACAAATTTTACTATAGAGATGAAATCTATAAAAAAAATATGTCAACTCAAAAAAATGAGAGATTTCCTCGTCATCACGTCATCAGTATTCATTTATTATTGTTGGCCTCAGGGTGTTGAAATGTATAGAATTTAGCTGCATCTCCTGCACAATTTATTATTGCAGCTGTAAGCTATAAGCTACAGTTGAAACAGTTCTTTTCTTCCTTTGTTGTAACTTCTTGTAACTATTCAACGTTTTAAAAGGGGCGCAGGAAATGCAAAAGTATATTGTCGCCTTCCCATTCTATTTACCAGCAGCTGCTGTATTTCCGTGCGTGCGGCACAATATTTTGTAAAACAAATTATTCAGGTTATACATTAGAAGAGCCACGTTATTATGCAGACGCTTAAGCTTATGTGGGACATTTCATTATTATTATCATTACATAATAATAATAATAAATATAATGCATAGAGGAAATAAAAAAAACGGAGAGCATTTATACACACTGGAACATGCAAACTAAAAAAGTGATAAGAAAAGAAAATGCAAATCTATAGCTATGCTACCGGGACAAAAAGGAGCAGATGAAGAAGATGATGAGGGGGAGGAAAAAAACGAAGCTACAAGAGCTTTATGTTCCTTTGATGGAGGGGGCGACTTGTATTTGAATATTTAAACTAATGTAATAACTATTATTATTATTCCTGCTATAAGAAAATTTATCTAGTGTGTGACAAGTCAGCAGTATTTTTGAACCAGTTGTTGTAAAAATAATAATAATAAATAATTATGTAAATCCCATACATATATTACATCTCAAATAATTCAAGATCCGATACGATAAAAAAATGTCTTATTATAGAACCAAACATGAGATGAGCGAGCACCACCAGACAAACTGAAAAAATACATAAAAAAAAATTGAGTAAATCGTTGATAACTTGAACAAGCGCGTTCGCCTCCTTCATTGCATTGGCAGAAACAAATTTCCTCCCTCAGTTGTCCCATGTTACCCAAAAGCGTCCCAGTTATGCAATATACGTCGGCTGAGTGGAAATTTGAGAACTTTCCCCAGAAAATTGCTTGCGTAATACTGAAAACGAGGGAACTGAAACGAGACACAACAAAGAGTTAACAGTGCTGATTTATTCTACAATTATTGCATCCTCGCTTAGTCATGAAAAATAACGTGTAACAATAACAGATTGAAAAGTTCTATAAACTACGATCCTCCGACACTCACACCGCGGTCATGTTTCAACATAGTTCATCCATAATAGGAATAATGAATGCGCTGCCAACAACGGGATTTCCTTCGTGACAAATTCCATCCAACTTACATAATCCCCTCGTGGCATTCTCAAGGCTCCCTTTACTGCTACCTTTCTCCTTTGAACTTTCCTCCTCTCAGTTCAATTTTCTTGAGTACTGCGATCACATTTCTAACACAAATTATTTCAGATTGTCTCACCTGACAAGGAAATTTCGCACCTTTGGCGCATGCTGACTGACTGTCTGACTGAGTAGAGCTACTAAAACTTTGTGAGTTTTCAAGTGAATGGAATAAAACGTCACAATTTTGGGAACGAGACAGGAGGAGAAGGTAGTTTTAGACTAAATGAAAGACGTACTCAATTACTAATGAATACAATGGGATCCAAAGAGTGGAGAAAGTATTCCTCCTTCTCTTCTTCCTCCTGATAAAGCCATATACTGCGTCCAAAAATAGCGTATTCATGGCCACACGCTTCCCAATTTTTCTGATAAGACGTGAACTGACTAGTAACGGGAGGTTCGGGCAATAAGTGGTCGTGTGTGGTTACTAAAGCTACAGAACCAGATGAAACTTTTCTCTGCTTTTTTCTTCTCCTTCTTCTTCTTCTCTTGCTTTCGTCTGACTGCTACTACAACTACTACAATGTTCCCTGCTTGATGGTGAGGCATTATCTTTCCTTTTCCCTCTCAAGTCACGTACGGTATTAAAGTAATTCCATCAAGACATGCATAAAACGCTTTTCACTGTCCTTTCACTAACTCAACAGTTTTCCTTCCATTAATCCACACAACAAAGAATTCAACTCGGAAGTTTCACAACAACCAAGTGAACACACACACGCACGCACATGTGCTTCGTCGTCTTCTTCTTCTTCTTCTTCTTCCATACTCATGAAAGACACCCCGGAATTTTTTGGGAAAACTTGTTTTAATTATACTGAACAATATAAAAAGAATAATGATTTTAAGTAATCTCTAAAACATTCGTATTCATTCTCTCCTTACTGCTCCCATGGTAGATGTGAGTAAAGCTCATTTGGTCATAGTTAAATGATTGCTCTGAAGGAAAATAATAATTCCCAGGCAAGCCGTTCATAATACAATATCCCAAGATGAAGTACATAATATTAATATAATCTGGAACCTAAAGCAACTTTCGCCAGCAATAAGGATTTTCTCCCCTCCATAGAGAATAAAACTAGAATATTTCGGATAATAAGTCTCCTGCCATAAGGAACGTGCGTGAATTGGAATTATTGTGCTCTTCCACTCTTTCTCTCTCATTCTCTTCCCCACTCATGATGTCCTCACATAAACGAGCACTGACGAACAAAAACGAGTGAGAGACTTCAATCATCCTTCTTGTTCGTTACGGTAACAGTTTCACCAGCCTTCCCCTTGGCTCCTGCAGCCTTGTTCCCTTCTGCCGCTGCTGATGATGATGACGATGATTCAGCTTGTTGTTCCGTCTGCTCCAGGCTCATTTCAAACTCGCCACCAGCATCCAACCTGCTCTTATCCACTGGATACAGCCTAAAACCAATTAAAAAGTTTTAACTTTATATACTACTCTCAACCTGGGCATTCACAAATTCACGACCCATCAGTTATCTAACTAAAATCCCTCACACTCCAATCCCTCTCATCCAATTGTAAACTATACTTGAACTTTCAAAGACGCATTTGAATGAGGCAACAACATTTCCACAACACAAGCCAAGTCATCCCTACAGATTTTCATCAAGTACACATTATATACTCTCGGTTATCACATCAACAACTTTTACACTCTGGATCCTAAAAATATAATAATACTTTACAGAAAAGTTCATTCTAGCATGCATGCAACAACTTCAACTCAGGGCCAAAAGGATAAAAAAAACTAGGGCGAAATCAGCTAAGTTTGCTCAGCTCAAGTGCTGTTAGCAACAAAAAAAGACTGACTAAATGTTAAAAAAGTTGAGCCACAAAGAAATGAAAGGAACAAGTATAGCAGTAGTAGTAGTTGAAACGAACAACTCACCAACGCTGGTACAAGTAAATGAGGAAGCAAACATCGTCTCTCAGAGTGGCAACTTTGTGCGAGTAGGGTGTCGTGATGATGAAGGCAAAGAGATCGTCAATGAAAGTGTTGAATGCCTGCAAAAATGAGAAAAGAGAACAGTCACTTACATACGACTGACGGAATGGGTTTCCACGCTTAGCTAACCTTTAGCCAAATACAAAGGAGGGGAAAAAAGCCTCTGATTTGAGACTTCAATCACTGCTCATATACTGGCAGTATAGAAAAGAACTCAAATTCACACCCCAACAGGTCTTCAGAAGAAGTATAGTAGTAGCATTTCGGGTGGAAAACTAATCCTAAATTTTCCCAGCTGAGCGTTCAAATATGGCCCTTGCTCTTTCAATAATTATTACATACCTTATTCTCACAATTCCTTCCACTGCAAAAACTCAGTTGAACACACTGGGGCATTTATGACGCCTGAGTAACTTCATCATCTATTCTATACCTAATTAAACTTCTTGAAAATCTGACTACATTATTACGGATGAATATGAGCATTACTATTGAGCATAAATTGCTCAGAGGTTCTTGCTATTACTGTGTACCTATGCAACGAACTGTACTGCGAATGAAGTAAAATTGGGGCACAACTTCCACTTTCACCTCACACCCACTGCAGGTCACGAGGGACTCAAATACGCTTGGATAAAGTAACATTAAAACTGGATGGTATGAGGAAGATGCAAGAAGCGAAATAATTTCCTTACCTTATACATGAAGGATCTAAAATTCATGTGCGCCACGGACTTTAACTTGTAGTTCAGGTACAGTTGGGGTAGCATGAATAAGAAACCAAAGGCATACACTCCGTTGACCAAGCTTTGGACCGTCCACGAGTACCAACTATAAATATAAAAAAGAAAAAAAACGGTATAATGAACACCAAAATACCCCAACATTTCCCCGTCGCCCTTCTCATCTCAGCCAGCTCAATATCACAGGACACATACTAAATTTTAAGATGATGCACATGGGAGAAAACATCAAGGAACTTTGGAATCAAATAAAGTTAAGAAAAAGTTCCCCATGGCACACTATAAGAGTTTGCGAGCAAGATTAACTCGACCACAAAGTTCCACCATGTTAGCAAAGTAAATTAGTCCCACGCCTTTTTTTAACCAGTAGTGAAATGTATTTTGGAAAAGTAACCTTTTATGCGGAGTGTACAGCAAGGAGTACACTGCACCCGCGATGCAAAGCGGGTACAGAATATAAGACAGGTATCTCATGCTGTCTATATCATGCTGAGCCGTCGCCTTCTCCATCTCACTCATTCCCCCAAATGATAGCCGGGGTATTCCATTCCGCCATGTCAAACTTATTTTAAAGGCCTTCGTCACTTTCCAGATCTGCGATAATAAAAACAAACAACCCAATCCTTAGACGTTTATTACTAAATCCACCACCATCCTTATGCTCTACTTTTGCTATATTATCAGTGAATAAACCTACATTGTCTTTTTGGGCTAGACCCAAGTCAGCAATTATTGAGCATACTTACTACTTAAGAATGTGTGGCACGCACGAAGGAAGGGAGAAAACTTTGAGCCACAAACTATCATTTAATGGGTTATGGTAGACTCACCTCAATTAAGGCTCCTATACCCCCCGGAACAATGACCAGCATGCTTGATTTCTCTTCCAGTAAGTAGAGGAAGACGACGATATGACTAAAGCACCGCCATAAAATTGTCCGTAAGGACAATCCCACCGTGCTTTTTCGGTGTCTCCAATACTGTACGTCATTTTTGAAGGCCAAGAAGTCGAATAGGAGCTAGAATACCCGACAAGAAAACGGTGAAACCTACAGCATTAACGGACGCTAATGAGAAGCTCAAGGAAGGTGATAACTTACATGGAAAGATGCGACGAACATGGTGAGTGCCAATAGGTAAATATTCGTATCAGAAAATATCCCCTTAATTTCATCCAGGTCTTTGGCAGAAAACCCAAAAGACTTCATCGTTTCCATAGCTGCCTCAAACTGGGTCACCATTCTAGAAAATCGAAAATTTTAGTAAAGTAAACCTGCGTCATCATTTCCATGGAAATCCTCTATATAACATGGGCAACAATTAAAAGCATATTATGTGTGTGCTTGTAACCTAATAGATCCCACCGAGGCTGGAGTGTACTCGAACTGAAGTTCATAAGATTTATCCGTCCCATTGATCCTGTAGAAATTTCTCAGGCGACTAGAGAAACTATCAAACTTGAAAGGAGGCAAGTAGGCATCCGAAGAAGCGAGTCTGTGAAAGTAAGACGTGAAACAATGCTAAGTTAAAAGAAGATGCAATTAGAAAATAATGATGGAGTATTATAGATACCAAAAGGAATTTCCCTTCACTCCAATTCCAACCACAATGCACTGTGGCACGGTGGAATGAGAAGTTATAATGGCTCTTATAAGTTCTTCAAACTTATTTCACTCCAGACAAACGAAACTAACTTTCTTTCATCCTTTATTACATACCTGAGAAGTTGAGATAAATCCATGGGCAAATCTTTCCTCGGTAAAATATGCAAGTCAGTCATCAAGTTCAATCTGAGAACCTTGCAAACGTGAGTTTGGACCTTTTCCAGAATTTTATTATCTTCTTTCGGCTTCTGTAAGGAGAACATACATAAAGATTTTATCGTATGCCGCTGAAATATTTTGCAAATTCAGTTCACGAGTGATGAGTGTCGTCAACTTTCTCTGATCCTTTCTCACTGTATATCAAGGGGATAAAATGTCATAATAGTTGGTGTCTCACCTCTTTCCCATTCAACAGATTGAATGTTTCTGCTTCAGGGACCAAATACTGCGTGAGCTGGAAAAGGGTGTACATGGTATTTGGCTGCTGAATCCACTGTGACCACGTTTCCCTTTCACTTCGTGCGATGGGTGTGAGAAAGGCGTGAATATACAACGTTCCATTTCTTCTCGTTTTCTCAGGTAACGGGATCGTGACATTTCTAAAGAAGTGCAAACGGAACAAGAATGATTGCTTGGTTCCCTTAACATTTCAGGCCTAATGATCACCTTCATTCTTTTTGTACCCGTGGTGAACAATTCCGGATTCAAACCCACAAATGTATACCAATAGAAGCTAAACAGATTCCGGATGAGAGCCAGTATCATACAGATAATTCGTTCTACAGGACCGAAAAATATGAAT